>CALYLW010001763.1:154247-192731 GCA_944989445.1 Ampullaceana balthica
TTTTGTAAATGAGATGTTAGAAACATAGGACTATGATGATGTCGTACTAAGACCAACATTTGTAAGTAAGATGCTAGAAACATAGGACTATGATGATGTCGTACTAAGACCAACGTTTGTAAGTAAGATGTTAGAAACATAGGACTATGATGATGTCGTACTAAGACCAACGTTTGTAAGTAAGATGTTAGAAACATAGGACTATGATGATGTCGTACTGAGACCAACGTTTGTAAGTAAGATGTTAGAAACATAGGACTATGATGATGTCGTACTAAGACCAACGTTTGTAAATAAGATGTTAGAAACATAGGACTATGATGATGTCGTACTAAGACCAACAATGTAAGTAAGATGTTAGAAACATAGGACTATGATGATGTCGTACTAAGGCCAAAGTTTGTAAGTAAGATGTTAGAAACCTAAGACCATAATGACGTAGTACTAAGACCAACGTTTGTAAGTAAGATGTTAGAAACCTAAGACCATAATGACGTAGTACTAAGACCAACAATGTAAGTAAGATGTTAGAAACATAGGACTATGATGATGTCGTACTAAGACCAACGTTTGTAAGTAAGATGTTAGAAACATAGGACTATGATGATGTCGTACTAAGACCAACGTTTGTAAGTAAGATGTTAGAAACATAGGACTATGATGATGTCGTACTAAGACCAACGTTTGTAAATAAGATGTTAGAAACATAGGACTATGATGATGTCGTACTAAGACCAACAATGTAAGTAAGATGTTAGAAACATAGGACTATGATGATGTCGTACTAAGGCCAAAGTTTGTAAGTAAGATGTTAGAAACCTAAGACCATAATGACGTAGTACTAAGACCAACGTTTGTAAGTAAGATGTTAGAAACCTAAGACCATAATGACGTAGTACTAAGACCAACAATGTAAGTAATATGTTAGAAACATAGGACTATGATAATGTCGTACTGAGACCAACATTTGTAAGTAAGGTGTTAGAAACCTAAGACTATAATGACGTAGTATTAAGACAAACGTTTGTAAGTAAGATGTTAGAAACATAGGACTATGATGATGTCGTACTAAGACAAACAATGTAAGTAAGATGTTAGAAACCTAAGACCATAATGACGTAGTACTAAGACCAACGTTTGTAAGTAAGATGTTAGAAACCTAAGACCATAATGACGTAGTACTAAGACCAACAATGTAAGTAAGATGTTAGAAACATAGGACTATGATGATGTTGTATTAAGACCAACATTTGTAAGTAAGATGTTAGAAACATAGGACTATGATGATGTCGTTCTAAGACCAACGTTTGTAAGTAAGATGTTAGAAACATAGGACTATGATGACGTGGTGTTGGGTGGGGGCGGGGCTATTGTTGTTAAGTAAAAAAATATAATAAAATATTCACAAAAGAATTGTGTGATCAAAACAATAAGTTAATTTTAGTACCCAAAATTCCTTGACAAAAAAAAGCAATATAAGAAAAGATGATAACTGTAAGAAAATGACGACATTGAACACTAAAATATGCTAATAAATAATTGTTATATAAAATTGTTATCGAAAGTGCGTAATAAAAGAAATACACTACAGCTGTGAACTACAAGCGATCTTCCATAGTACTCCAACTTGTAAAGAATGCTATCATTGCTTCCTTCAAACTGAAAGACTCTGTCTCTCCAAAGTGATGGGTCGTTCAAGCCTTCATTCCAAGTCTTACAAACCTAATGAAGGAAAAAGTAAAATATGTTTTTTCGAACAAAATTGTCTCTGTAGTGATTGTACCGCTGCCGTTTGTACAGAGACGTGGCGGGAGGTCAGGACCGCACCAGGTGACACCATCACACATGGTGACACCAAAGAGTAAATTCGTTATTTTCGCATTATTTGTCACAGGCAGACTCGGTGGAGGTCTATGGGGTAAATCGCGAAGTATTGAAACCATGAGCTACCACACTGTGTGACACCAACTCTAGTGACGCCTCTGCATTGGTATATAACCAAGAAACACGCAACAAATACGCGGTCTCCATCTCCTTGCCTCTCTCTGTTTATCTCTTTTTGCATATTAATCCTCTAGCTACAATTTGTGCAATGTGTTCTCTTTTCTTTTATCCATTACAGCTATGATGCAATAACTTCTATGCCCACTCGTCACCACAACATCTCATCAAATCTGTCAACGTCTCCTACACTCTAAGCCGTGCTCTGTTCTCCGACTCTCAACTGATCCGTTATACCAATTGTCCCTACTGTCATAAAAGTCCCCAATTAAATGTAAGCTTTACGGGTCCTTAATTGTCTAGTTCAGCCGACACCTTTTTGCCATTTTTCTAAAGATCATTAGTTAAATCATTGTTCATGGAGAGGCTATTTTGAATATTAGTCATTAACGACACTAAGTATTCTTTTTTTTTAAAAAATTGTATTGTTTCTTGGTTTTTATGATTAAATAACATATACCTATTACATTACCATAGACATAGAAAGTTTGTCGGCATCAGATAAGTTCTGGTAGATGGCGTTGATGACTGGGGCTGGAAGTTCGCTCCCAGAAAGAGCGTCTGTCATAGTCATAGACATCTTTTCCTGCTCATTTATTTGCGAGTCGATTTTCTGTCGTTTACTTAACTTTCCGCGGTGGTCGAGTGGCAGCACACTGGACTGTCGTATCGATGGTCACGGGTTCGAATCCGTGTGAAGGCAAGGGTTTGTTCCCGGGGCCTAGGGCGTCCCTGAGTCACCCCGCTCCGAATGGGTACCTAACTCTACATGTAGTTAGGCGGCTGGGTAATGCGTGGAACCCACAAAGCCGTGGCCTGTTAATGCTGCATCACTTGCCAACAGATCATCTGTCATGGTCTGTGGACGCAACTATCTTCTGCATAGAAGGAGCGTCTGTGTAGATAAGATAAGATAAGATTCCCACGGTGGCTAAAGCAAAGATTACGGTGCTCTATTTACATTTATGATATCGCAGAGCGTTGCGTACTTCCGGGAATGGGAATTATGTATTCATGCGACTATAATTTATATTGAGATAGGGAAGAGAACATCGTATTCTTCCGACAATAATTGATATAGAAGAAATAAGTGTAAATATTTTTATCGATACATTTTATTAATGTGTCTTTAGGTTTGGCTATAGGTTTACGTGTAAGGTGTTATGGTGAGGTTTAGGGATAGGTTTAGGGATAGGTTTAAGGATATGTTTAGGGTTAGGTTAAGGGATAGGTTTAGGGATAGGTTTAGGTTTAGGATTAGGGTTATGTTGAGGGATAGGTTTAGGGTTAGGTTGGGGGATAGGTTTAGGGATAGGTTTAGGTTTAGGGATATGTTTAGGTATAGGGATAGGTTTAGGGATAGGTTAAGGGTTAGGTTTAGGGTTAGGTTGAGGGTTAGTTTTAGGGATAGGTTTAGGGGTAGGTTTAGGGATAGTTTTATTGATAGGTTTAGGTTGAGGGATATGTTTAGGGGTAGGTTTAGGGTAAGTTTAGGGTTAGGTTTAGGGATAGATTTAGGGTTAGGTTTAGGGATAGATTTGGGGTTAGGTTTAGGGATAGGGTTAGGGATAGGTTTAGGGATAGGTTTAGGGATAGGTTTAGGGTTAGGTTTAGGGTTAGGTTGAGGGATAGGTTTAGGGATAGGTTTAGGGATAGGTTTAGGTATAGGTTTAGGGTTAGGTTAAGGGATAGGTTTAGGGATATATTAAGGGTTATGTTTAGGGATATGTTTAGGGTTAGGTTTAGGGTTAGATTTAGGGATAGGGTTAGGGATAGGTTTAGGGATAGGTTTAGGGTTAGGTTGAGGGATAGGTTTAGATATAGGTTTAGGGTTAGGTTGAGAGATAGGTTTAGGGATAGGTTTAGGGATATGTTTAGGGTTATGTTTAGGGATAGTTTTAGGGATAGTTTTAGGGATAGGGTTAGGGTTAGGTTTAGGGGTAGGTTTAGGGATAGGTTTAGGTTAGAATTAGGGAATGGGTTAGGTATATGTTTAGGTAATAGGTTTAGGGATATATTTAGTGATAGGTTTAGTGATAGGATTAAGTTTTAAGGTTAGGGATAGGTTTAGTTGCATAATTATTAATTAAAATATAAAGTTTGCACTATTTTTAATAACGTTGTCATGGTTGATGAGATGACGTAATATCACATCCGGCCTTTACATCTCCGAGTTGTACAGACGCGGTAAGTTTGATTTGATTAATTTTTGTGCAAAATTCTTGGTGACGAATGCCAAATTTACCACCCGATAGTTATGCTCAACATTTCCGCGCTGAGCGAGTATATACTGTGAGTAACAATGTTAATTTTCTTTATCGATGGACTTTCATTCAGTTTTTATATTTATCTTTAATTTTTTACATTTTTTTTCTTCACATTTTCCCCCATAACATAACCCCATTTTCATTCATTTTTTGCACTACTTTTGCCGCCATCTTTGTCACGTGTTGACAACAACGATGGCGGAGAAAGTACCATACAAAAGGGGGCACCGCTCTCTTTGCTTTTACCAAATGATGACAATAAGTTACATTGTAAATATTACGCTTAATTAATCTTCAAAACTAATGCTGTATAGTTCATATTTTTTGTTTTTATTATGTTTAA
Source organism: Ampullaceana balthica (assembly GCA_944989445.1). Classification (NCBI taxonomy): domain Eukaryota; kingdom Metazoa; phylum Mollusca; class Gastropoda; family Lymnaeidae; genus Ampullaceana; species Ampullaceana balthica. The sequence continues at coordinate 158,859 of CALYLW010001763.1, forward strand.
GTACAATGTCTGCGGGAATTCACGATTCTAATGCGAAATGGGGAAAGAGGATAATTTAGAAAATTATAAAATTTATTTTTTTTTAAAGTCTTTGAGAAACCTCGCTTTTACATCGTATCTTCTTTTATTTTCAACTTCCAGTGCAGTTTATCTCTTCAACACAAGAGGCGTGGCAAGGTGGGTACTTATTGGACACCGTATACTGGTCAGATTGATTCTTACATAATTTTAAAATAAGATTTTTAGTAGCAATGCAACAACATTTAAAACTTAAGGTCAGATCAGTTTTAGTTTTAAATCATCAAAATATGGACAACAACAACAGTGGATAAGTTAAGTATTTAATGAACTACTTTTATACATGATATAAGAAAATACAGATACGATAAGTAAACTCAAATTATTTTCAAACTAGGGATTTCAGGGCGCCCATGGCGCCCAGTTTTTTTGGAGTAAAAAGCAGAAGTAACTTTTCCTTGTTTGATAAATACGAAATATTAAACTTCCTGAAATGAACACAAAGTGTTTTATAATTATAAAAACTCAAATCCTCTTTATACATCGTTTTCTTTTCAAAAATTGCAATTTAAGCTAAAACTATGACGTCATATAACTTTTTTTTTCAAAATCGTTTGAATTTTCACACCTCCTGAAGCGCGCCTTGTATATATACTTCACAAAATGATGTCATAGCGCTACGGATCCTTCCTTCCAACCTGTGACTTGGGCTATTATTTTGTTTATATATAACCTAGTCTCTTAATTTTTAAAAAATGTATTTTATATTCTCACACATAATCCCACTGATATAATTTCTACTGCTGGAAGAGCTAATCATTCACATGTTTAGACTAAAACCAACATTCTCTTATTTACTCCAATGTCCAGGCTTTGCAGGGAAACATTGGTGAGGTCAAGTCTCGGATTACTTTTAGGAAGCTGAATGATGACAGGACCGAAGTGCTTCTCTATTACAATACTAAATTACGCAGTACTTTGTATCTTAGTCTTGTATGCTGGTGGTTTCTTCTGGTTAACGGGTTACATGATCAACTAGGAAGTGTCTTGTTCTGGTTAACGTGTCACATGATCAACTAGGAATCTCGGCTACAGTATTTCTGACAACTTGTTAACAAAAAAAAAGAAAAAAAAACGTTTTCACAAATGTAGCTCTGCTTTCACCGCCCTCAGTAAGTCCAGCTTAATCCATCACTACCTGACAGTTTGTGCAACAAAAACCTCAGACTTTGCCCTTGATCTCTCTAGTCTTGATTATTGCAATTATCTTCTTTTAGGTTCGCGAATTAAACAAAAGTTTCAAACTTCAACTGCCAGTCTAGTTTTAGTAGGGAAGAAAACACGACCATAACTCTCAGCTTTTTTTCCCCGTTACTTTGTCGCTGTACAATCAAGCATTGATTAAAAACATCCCATTCTCAGTCATAACTTCTTTTCTGAAGAATGCTCGTCCAATCTGACTGATCTTCACTAAATATATTTATCCACTCATTGCCTACCCTGCCCTGTAGACATTTGTAATTTCTCTGTTCCTAAGACATCCAGTAAAACAAATTACAATTGCTTTTTTTATTCCTTGCCAAAAAACAATGGAATTCTTAACTATTGCTCATTCGTATTATTGCTACTAAGGCCTCGTTGGTCACATTATAAATAGAACATTTCTCTGACTAATACACATATCTTACATCGGTTCCCTCAGCAGCTCTTCTGCTGCGAGCATATAGATATACAGAAAGCCCGCAGAGATCAAGGTAAGTGTTTGCAGCAAGGGTCGCTCAAGACTTCATTGAGCCCTTTACAACATAAAGCATAAAAAAACTGCCAGCCAGTCGACAGAGCCTCCTTGTGCCTTGTAATACTGAACGCCTCTGTAACGTGTCAAACAAACGGACAACAGGCGCCCAAACCCAGACGAAAGGGTAGAAAAGGTCGTTGATTCATGTGCAAAGTATAAACAAAAACACCTCTTGGGCAATTTTGCGCAATATCCATTGTGTGTGCAATATTTTACAAAATTAGCTGCGCGGTAATTGTAAACTGCTGCGCTGTTGCAATAATAAATCACACAATACTTAGTCTCTTCCGTATTCTTTTCAGGTAGCTAGCTCTGATATACGGTTTCACAACATCAACCAGGAATCTTGGCTACATTAGTTCCTAAAACTTGCCTACAAATAACTTTATATCTCACATCTGTTACTCTGCTTACACCTCCATCCATCTGTTCAGCAAACCCTTCAATACCTAACAATTAGTGCAAGAAGAACTCTATTGCGTGCTTCAGTTCTCACCCGTCTTGATTATAGAAATTCTCTTCGTTCGAGTTCCCCTAAAGTAATACATTGAAAAAAAAGCAGAAAATTCACAATTCAGCTGCCAGGCTATTCCTTTGAGGAAAAGACGACAATATTACTCCCCTTCTCTGTTTACCTCTTTCTCTCCTATACAAGCACGTATTGATTTTAAACTGTATGTTCTCTGTCAGAAATGTCATTATGAATAATGCTCTTTCTTCCTTACTGAACTTCTCTCCATCTACTCACCCACTCGTCAACTACGCTCTTATGCACACACATGAATTTTTATTTGTTCCTAAAACATAAATTAAAACTTTTAGTGAAAGGTCTTTCTCTTTTTGTGCTCCCAAACAATATAATTAGCTGTCATTACACATTTGCAGTTTTCCAACCTCAAAGAGCATTAAGACTGCACTAAAACACATATATACAAACTTTACTTTAGTATTAATTAAAGAAAAGTAAAAAAAAATCTTTTAAATGATAGACATATATCTTGTATACACGTAACGTCATTATATCTTGTATACACGTAACGTCATTATATCTTGTATACACGTAACGTCATTATATCTTGTATACACGTAACGTCATTATATCTTGTATACACGTAACGTCATTATATCTTGTGCTTAAGGTAGGATGGTATTTATTTGAATGAATTAATAATTATGTAATATGTTAAACGATAACTTTGAATAACAATTATATACTTTTCCTAAGTTCTGACAGGTATTGTGCAGCGTTAATAAGATATTTAAAACAAAGAATGAAATACATTTGATTCGAGTCATATCCTCCAAGACATTCTAACCAATGCCCGATTAAATACTTTATGTTTCAACTAGACAATCAGGGGAGAGAAATGACTATCTTAACGATGTTAGATATCGTCTCAAATTAATTTGGTTATTCCCCTTGAAATAGTCAAGGCAGTATATTAAAACTAGAGATATTATTTTTTTTTAATTTGATGTTTTGATTTTAGATATACAAGTTGTTAAATCATAAATGATGTTTGTTTTGATATTGCCGAGTGACGGCAATAGATACAAAGAGAGAACGTTGATATATAACCTGCCGGCCGGATGGAATTTGTCATAAATGACGTCAACATATCGATCTTGATGTTTTGTATTCATTTATTTTGTTCACCTACAAAGCGCAGTTCTTAAGACAACGACTGGGCTCACTGCAATTCATTGACATTTTCATCCAGTTGAGAAAATACACAGCACAATCTCAAAATACATTAGTTACATACTCAATATTATATACAAATGTTCAAACAGGGGTGGTATATACGTCATAGAGTGTTAGTTGGATGAAAGTGAAAAAAAAATCTTGAAAGACTAGTCTGCAATAGCGTATAAATTAAGCAAAAAATTAATGTAAAGAACTCACAAATTCTTAACTCACACATTATTAGACCTTTATTATGCTTCAAATATATAAATATTTAAGTGTTTCATTTTTTTAAATAATATATACTACTGCAAGCGTACAGCCGTCAAAATTGACGGAAGTTTTCAGCTGAAATCTATTTATTTTATAAAAAATGCACTTTTTTTAGGGCGCCTACGGCTACGGCGCCGACCTTTTTCAAAAGCCCAACTAACTTGTCCTTGTTTGATAAATACGAAATATTAAACTTTCTGAAATGTACACAAAGTATTTTATAATAGGGGTTGCAGGGCGCCTGCGGCGCCCCGTTTCCTTTATAATTTTATAATTAACCATCATCAAATCCTCTTTTTACATTGATCCCTTTTCCAAAATTAAAATATGAGCGAAAACAATGACGTCATATAATATTTTTTACAGCGCATATTTAATTTGCACACCTTTTGATGCTTTTGTGCAGTAATTTGGTTTTCCCTGCTTTCTAAAATTAGTAGCGTCAGGACTGACAGACACTAGTTGCGTGACAATTGCAAATTATATTGTTTAATTGTTATTTTGAGAGGGAGGTAAATGTGTTTTACGTAATTAATTTGTGGGTGTACTTCATTTCTTTGTTGTTGACCAGAGGTAAGAAAGAGAGACAACACATGCTAACTATTGACAAAATGGATTAACATTCTTGGTTTAACAATTTAAGTTAATAATTTATGTAAATGATGGCATAATTGTATTTTATGTACGTAATTACGCAATCACCGTTCACAATTCTTCACTTCAGTTGCTTTATTAAGAAATGTTGTCAAGTTCCATCTCAACGGATGGCCCGGATGCCTTGTGCATTCAAGGCTAGATAACTTAAGATGTCACCTTCCAGATTAGATCCATATATGTAGAGGACATCTTCAAGTTTGGACGCATGTAGAGTTCATTGAAAGAGTTAGATGCGTGTAATGGTCATCGTTGAAATTTGATAATTGCAGAGGTCATTGTCAGAGTATGATGCTTTTAGAGGTCATTGCTAGAATTAGATGTTTTAGAGGCCATAGTCAAGGTCTGATTCTTGTAGAATTCATTTCCTCTCTAGCAATGGGTAGTTCCATCAAACGCTGTAAAAGTAAAATGTGACAACTGTTGACTAATTAAAGTAATAAAGAAAATGTTATTATCACCACCACATACTTGATATCGATGATTAGTTCTATATGGCATCTAGCATTGATTGTTTGTACTGCAGGAGATATGTATTAATGATTTGTGATGTATTGCATGTATTGAATTTATTACATGCAGCTATACAAATGTTAATGACTAAAAATGTTTTTAGAAAAAAAAATATAATATTTAAATATGTTCAATGAAGATTTAATCATTTTCAATTAAACATTTAGACATTTTTTTTTATTTGGAAAAAAAAGTATATCTTTTAAGACTAAAAAAATTGCGTTTCTCTATTTTTCGTGTATCTACTTGCAAAATAATTTTTAAAAATACATTTATTCTTAAATTCTATAGAGTTATTTAAACACCGATTAGACCATTCTCGGCCTTACATGTAAGTGTTGTGTGTGTCTGCGTTGAAACTATCCCCTGCTGGAAATAACGCTGAATCCTGATAGTGACAAACTTACAAACTGAACGTTGAAAGAGATGGTTCCTGTAACACCTCTTGCGAGTCATTCTTTTCAAGATGAACTTTCGTTTCCTGCACCTCGCTATGCTGAACATAATAAGGAAGCCGAAGTTGCATTCCGCGATGACGATCAGTGTTGTCATAGTCCACATTTCAACGTACCACGGGGCGGCCCCCACGTTTTCTGTGGGAAGATAAGGAGGAAAACGTAGTGTAAAAGCGGTCACCGGGGCGTGAACAAAATACGGAGAGTGTATATTTTTAGTGAGACAGCCCGTAACTTTTGTATAACAATAGCACGTCCTGTAAATTTAGCAAGACAATAACACGGGTTGTAACTTTAGTAAATAAAATTGCATTGCATTAAATTTTGTTAGACAATAAAACGGCATGTAACATTAACAAACCAATGGCACGACCTGTACATTTAGTAAATAATAACATGGCTCACAACTTTAGTAAGATAAACTCAAACTGTAGATTTATGAGGACAACATCACGGCCTGTAAATTAAGAGACAATGTCTAGGCATTTAACTTTGTAACTAAACAGGTGTCACGATCGGATACCCTTGAATGTTTTAAGGATGTTTTTGTTGTGAGCGAACACGGATTGCTGGCAACGGGATTAGTGAATGTGAACCCCGTAGATGAGATGATCTCTGAAGGTAAGGGGCAGAGTAAGAGAATACAGGGAGTGTGTAGTGAGCAGAGAGATAACGTGAGGACCAAGGAACAGGGCACGATGTGGATTGTTGATGTATCACAGACAGACGGACAAAGTGAGACTGGACTGTGAAGGATGTTGTTTTGAAATTGTAAATACATACAGAAATATGTTATGACTCTAGGCATTTATGATCATAATTTTATAATGATCATATGATTTAAATATTAAACTGAAGTGAGAGTGTTCCAAGATACATCTGCCCTTAAGTGTTTCCATTGTGATAAAGCGATCAAGCAAAAGTTTGAGCTGTTAACGCTTTGTCCAGATCTGTGGCAAAGGCAGGATGAAGATCCCCCACCCCTAGACAATGGATCCGCCACCACAGTTACCTCAGCCATGCAGTACTATTAAGGTAATTAAGCAGCTTTGAGTGCAGCAGTAACTGCCAGTGTGGTATGTAAGAATTTAGTCAAATAAGAACGCTATAAATAAATAACAATGACAACAAGCGCTGTATTATTTCAGCAATTATCTATGGCATTGTATTGCGGAACACAACTCTGTGAAAATAAACCTAACACTTTGAAGTGGAACCTAACACTGTGAAGTGGAACCTAACACTTTGAAGTGGAACCTAACACTTTGACGTGGAACCTAACACTTTGGAGTGGGAACTAAAATTGTGAAGTGTAACCTAACATTGCGAATTGGAACCTAATATTATGAAGTGGAACCTTACACTGTGAAGTGAAACCTAACACTTTGAAGTGGAACCTAACACTTTGAAGTGGAACTTAACACTGTGAAGTGGAACCTAACACTGTGAAGAGGAACCTAACACTGTGATGTGGAACCTAACACTGTGAAGTGAAACCTAACACTGTGAAGAGGAACATAACACTGAGGAGAGGAACCTAACATTGTGAAATGGAACCTAAAACTGTAAAATAGGACCTAACACTATGGAGAGGAACCTAACACTGTGAAGTGGAACCTAACACTGTAAAGTGGAACCTAACACTGTAAAGTGGAACCTAACATTGTGAAGTGGAACCTAACTTTGTGAAGTGGAACCAAACATTGTGAATTGGAACCTAACATTGTGAAGTGGAACCTAACGCTGATTAATGGAACCAACACTGGGTAGTGGAACGTAACACTGTGTAATGAACCTAAGTATGTGTAATGATAAAACACTTTTTGTGCATCTAAAACTGTAGTGTTGTGTCTGTCTACCTCCCATCCCACTCTCTCCTTCTTTTCACCCTCTACCACACATTTAAGCCAGTGTTAGAAATGGATTGTAATATGTTGCAATATTTTTTTTGTAAATGAAAACCATTTGTGTTATTAGCACTAACATCACATGGCCTAGGTGTTAATGACCAGATGTCAACCTACATTCTAAACATTCCTGATGCGTCCAAATGATGCAGCGGCCATGTCGTCTCTGTTGAATACAATCGCTTGTTTAAGCGCTTTCAGTGTTCCTGCAACACAAATGCCATCGGAGCTTATCTATTACATGACATCAAACCAAACTACAGAATAATGACATGAGGTTTCTCGGGAATTGTCCCACCTAGAGCAGTGTGTCAAAATTTAAAGAGTCCCAACACGAGCAGTGGGTCAAAGTTGATACAGTCCCACCACGAGCAGTGTGTCAAAGTGGATACAGTCCCACCACGAGCAGTGTGTCAAAGTGGATACAGTTCCACCACGAGCAGTGTGCCAAAGTGGATACAGTTCCACCACGAGCAGTGTGTCAAAGTGGATACAGTCCCACCACGAGCAGTGTATCAAAGTGGATACAATACCACCACGAGCAGTGTGTCAAAGTGGATACAGTTCCACCACGAGCAGTGTGTCAAAGTGGATACAGTTCCACCACGAGCAGTGTGTCAAAGTGGATACAGTCCCACCACGAGCAGTGTGTCAAAGTGGATACAGTCCCACCACGAGCAGTGTGTCAAAGTGGATACAGTCCCACCACGAGCAGTGGGTCAAAGTGGATACAGTCCCACCACGAGCAGTGTGTCAAAGTGGATACAGTCCCACCACGAGCAATGTGTCAAAGTGGATACAGTTCCACCACGAGCAGTGTGTCAAAGTGGATACAGTCCCACCACGAGCAGTGTGTCAAAGTGGATACAGTTCCACCACGAGCAGTGTGTCAAAGTGGATACAGTCCCACCACGAGCAGTGGGCCAAAGTGGATACAGTCCCACCACGAGCAGTATGTCAAAGTGGATACAGTCCCACCACGAGCAATGTGTCAAAGTGGATACAGTTCCACCACGAGCAGTGTGTCAAAGTGGATACAGTACCACCACGAGCAGTGTGTCAAAGTGGATACAGTTCCACCACGAGCAGTGTGTCAAAGTGGATACAGTCCCACCACGAGCAGTGGGTCAAAGTGGATACAGTCCGACCACGAGCAGTGTGTCAAAGTGGATACAGTTCCACCACGAGCAGTGTGTCAAAGTGGATACAGTCCCATCACGAGCAGTGTGTCAAATTGGATACAGTCCCACCACGAGCAGTGGGTCAAAGTGGATACAGTCCCACCACGAGCAGTGTGTCAAAGTGAATACAGTCCCACCACGAGCAGTGTTTCAAAATGGATACAGTCCCACCACGAGCAGTGTGTCAAAGTGGATACAGTCCCACCACGAGCAGTGTGTCAAAGTGGATACAGTCCCACCACAAGAAGTGGGTCAAAGTGGATACAGTCCCACCACGAGCAGTGTGTCAAAGTGGATACAGTCCCACCACGAGCAGTGTGTCAAAGTGGATACAGTCCCACCACGAGCAGTGTGTCAAAGTGGATACAGTTCCACCACGATCAGTGGGTCAAAGTGGATACAGTCCCACCACGAGCAGTGTGTCAAAGTGGATACAGTTCCACCACGAGCAGTGTGTTAAAGTGGATACAGTCCCACCACGAGCAGTGTGTCTAAGTGGATACAGTTCCACCACGAGCAGTGTGTCAAAGTGGATACAGTTCCACCACGAGCAGTGGGTCAAAAAGGATACAGTCCCACCACGAGCAGTGGGTCAAAGTGGATACAGTCCCACCACTAGCAGTGTGTCAAAGTGGATACAGTCCCACCACGAGCAGTGTGTCAAAGTGGATACAGTCCCACCACGAGCAGTGTGTCAAAGTGGATACAGTCCCACCTCGAGCAGTGTGTCAAAGTTGATACAGTCCCACCACGAGCAATGTGTCAAAGTGGATACAGCCCCACCACGAGCAGTATGTCAAAGTGGATACAATTCCACCACGAGCAGTGTGTCAAAGTGGATACAGTCCCACCACGAGCAGTGGGTCAAAGTGGATACAGTCCCACCACGAGCAGTGTGTCAAAGTGGATACAGTTCCACCACGAGCAGTCTGTCAAAGTGGATACAGTCCCACCACGAGCAGTGGGTCAAAGTGGATACACACCCACCACGAGCAGTGTGTCAAAGTGGATACAGTTCCACCACGAGCAGTGTGTCAAAGTGGATACAGTCCCACCTCGAGAAGTGTGTCAAAGTGGATACAGTCCCACCACGAGCAGTGTGTCAAAGTGGATGCAGTCCCACCACGAGCAGTGTGTCAAAGTGGATACAGTCCCACCACGAGCAGTGTGTCAAAGTGGATACAGTCCCACCACGAGCAGTGTGTCAAAGTGGATACAGTCCCACCACGAGCAGTGTGTCAAAGTGGATACAGTCCCACCACGAGCAGTGGGTCAAAATAGATACAGTCCCACCACGAGCAGTGTGTCAAAGTGGATACAGTCCCACCACGAGCAGTGGGTCAAAGTGGATACAGTTCCACCACGAGCAGTGTGTCAAAGTGGATACAGTCCCACCACGAGCAGTGTGTCAAAGTGGATACAGTCCCACCACGAGCAGTGTGTCAAAGTGGATACAGTCCCACCACGAGCAGTGTGTCAAAGTGGATACAGTCCCACCACGAGCAGTGGGTCAAAGTGGATACAGTCCCACCACGAGCAGTGTGTCAAAGTGGATACAGTCCCACCAAGAGCAGGGTGTCAAAGTGGATACAGTCCCACCACGAGCAGTGTGTCAAAGTGGATACAAAACCACCACGAGCAGTGGGTCAAAGTGGATACAGTCCCACCACGAGCAGTGTGTCAAAGTGGATACAATCCCACCACGAGCAGTGGGTCAAAGTGGATACAGTCCCACCACGAGCAGTGTGTCAAAGTGGATACAGTCCCACCACGAGCAGTGTGTCAAAGTGGATACAGTCCCACCGCGAGCAGTGGGTCAAAGAGGATACAATCCCACCACGAGCAGTGTGTCAAAGTGGATACAGTCCCACCACGAGCAGTATGTCAAAGTTGATACAGTCCCACCACGAGCAGTGTGTCAAAGTGGATACAGTCCCACCACGAGCAGTGTGTCAAAGTGGATACAGTCCCACCACGAACAGTGTGTCAAAGTTGATACAGTCCCACCACGAGCAGTGGGTCAAAGTTGATACAGTCCCACCACGAGCAGTGTGTCAAAGTGGATACAGTCCCACCACGAGCAGTGGGTCAAAGTGGATATAGTCCCACCACGAGCAGTGTGTCAAAGTGGATATAGTCCCACCACGAGCAGTGGGTCAAAGTGGATACAGTCTACGTCTCGAGATCGCCGACATAGTTTATGATGATTGCTCTGGTACGTCGTGTACATGCCAGGACATGGGTAAGTCAAGTTAAGTCTATCATTAGCCAGGTAAGTCAAGTAAAGGCTATCATATCCCGGTAAGTCATGTAAAGGCTGTCATATCCAGGTAAGTCAAGTAAAGGCTATCATAACCTAAGGTGCTAAACGATACCTGTGACTGTTTCGTGTTCTGTGCCCTTTTGGTGTAATGTTTTCCCTGTAGATTCAGAATAATAAACACGATGAAGCGCCCCTACCCCCCACAGGATGGATTGTTTGTTTTAATATGTCACGGTGGTGACTCACTTATCGACATAGATCAGCCGAGAAGTCCTGGATATAACACGTGGCCAACAACCGCATGGTCCTTATAAGGTGGTGGAGATGATGTAGTGGGCAGAGGACACGTGTGTAGCTAGACGTGAACTTAATCCCTTTACACATCTGATCCATATTAATATTACACATACATGTATGCAGGATTGCCGATTCCCAACAGAGCTAACTGACGATAATACATAATGTACAAGACAATTAATACACAACATTTTTAAAAAATCAAGAACTCAACTACTTCTAGACTAGGGGCGTCCAAAGTCCGGTCTGCGGGCCCAATGTGGCCAAACATTAAATCTAAACTGACCAACGGCCTCTTATTATATAATTAATTGACTTATAAATTTGTTTCCTTGTCAACAACATTATATTTTTTTATAAGAGAATCCGTAAGAATATGCTGATTTCTGCACAAAAAACTGTACAGTTAAATAATGGCAAAAAATCAATGACGTTTAAATTTTTAACAATTTGATATTAATTACTAAATTTGATATTAATTAATAAATTTGATATTAATTACTAAATTTGATATTAATTAATAAATTTGATATTGATTACTAAATTTGATATTAATTAATAAATTTGATATTAATTACTAAATTTGATATTGATTACTAAATTTGATATTGATTACTAAATTTGATATTGATTACTAAATTTGATATTAATTAATAAATTTGATATTAATTACTAAATTTGAAATTAATTAATAAATTTGATATTGATTACTAAATTTGATATTAATTAATAAATTTGATATTAATTAATAAATTTGATATTGATTACTAAATTTGATATTAATTACTAAATTTGATATTAATTACTAAATTTGATATTGATTACTAAATTTGATATTAATTAATAAATTTGATATTAATTACTAAATTTGATATTGATTACTAAATTTGATATTTGATTACTAAATTTGATATTAATTACTAAATTTGATATTGATGACTAAATTTGATATTGATTACTAAATTTGATATTGATTACTAAATTTGATATTAATTAATAAATTTGATATTAATTAATAAATTTGATATTGATTACTAAATTTGATATTGATTACTAAATTTGATATTGACTACAAAAAGTTGTTGACTCTATGTGCTGTTATGTATGCGAATTTCAAAGACGTTCGATAGCGAAAATCAGTGTCATTTGTAAGTTTAATTTTGTACTAAGCATTAAAGAAAGTTTTTACATCACAATTTTAAACACAACATTTTCGGCTCTAGTTATCTTTCAAAACGTTTTTATTTATTGTAAGGTACATAGTATTAAGTACATATTTTCCATTCCATAACTTAGCCATTTTAGTAATTCCTAAAAATGAAATAAAATATTTATAATGTCCAGAAAATCGAAATAGCATTGCCAAATTTTGTCTCCATAAAATATCCTTGTTACAAATAACAATATCTAATAAAAATATTAAAATATACAGTCTAAATGTATGTATTTATTTTTCATAATCTTTAACGGCCCTCGCATATTTCTACGTCATGATATACGTTCCTCTTTGCAAACCCTTTTTTATTCGCCTTTTCTAAACCAACGTTTTGACATAAATGAAAAAAAGTAAATTTGTTGACAGGAAGATAGAATGCAAATATAGAGCTCTAAATATATCTACTGGTAAATGTGTAAATTATAAAATGATTTTAAACCAATAATTATATTCAAAAATTTAAGTATTTTCACTTTATATAATACGTTGACATCACTAAGCATCTATTCTGATTTTCAAAATAAATAATCTAGGTAACGATTTGGTCTTTTAATTTATTTTTGACGAGCACCAAAGCCCGTCCAAGGACGTTCCGCCGTCGTTTCGGTGGCACGTTGTAACTCCCCTCCAACAGCCGTCTAGATCGGCCATACATTTGCATTACGTCAAAAATACTATTCGTTATAGTTATAATAAATACATTTTTGACTATAAATCCCAATGCGTAAAGCTCAAAATAAAGTCTTGGGAAAAAAAGATACTGCAACAAAAATAACTCGGTTTGAACGTCTGCGTAACCTTGTTCAATATAAAATGCGATTTAATTTTTTTTGTGATTGGCTGTAGAAGTATGTAGGAGTTTGAGGGACCAATCGCTATCGATGCCCGGATAGAAAATTTCATTTTATTATAAAGGAGGAGGAGGATGGGTAAATCATTTTAAATGTCATGTTGTCAAATGTCACTAGCCCAGGAAGAGTGCGTTAATTAGATTGTAGCCGAGTGGTGGTGGCTATGAATTGTTAGTTTGGTTGTTGTTAATTATTTCACTATTAACACACACAAGTAAATGAAATGCAGGTAGGTCGTGAGGACTATAGTTTGTATAATATTTATTTGAATTCTGAATACTTTCTAATATTAGCACAGCAACTGATGTCTAAGTATTTTAACAATGGAAACACAGTGTACAGTTATACTACAGCCTATACTATCACTGCAAAGCTAGCTAAGCACTGATCTCCGACTATCGTTCTACGGTGTTATTCTCCGGTCTTCTTCTCCGGTGTTGTTCTCGGGGTTCTTCTTTTTAAAACACTCTAAACTCTCGCCTTATATCCTCGGTTTCCCTCGAGGTGTCAAAGTTTAATCTATTAACCTTCGACCCTTAATTTTCCCCCCACAAATTCTTTCCCGGGTTTATCCGTGACTTTCTTTACAAGTCACAATGATAAATAACTGTTGTCTTCCTTACAACCAACGCCCCTTAATAGCTGACCCAATCAACCAGACGTGAGGTGTTAGGTGTGTTCCTCACGTTCCGTGGTCCATTCAGAGTTCATTGATACATCGGCGTGGTCACCGGGCGTGAGCGCATAGGCGTTTTCCCACGTCCTACGTCCGACTCAGAATTCATTGATACGATTTATGCGCATTTGACCATGACCCAACATCGGCGTGGGCTTACTGTAACATGCTAAACTATGGTGCATCTTATTTACTGTAGGCACCCTAAAATTCTGAACGCATTGCCACATCCACCCCAGGCTTTTGAAATCCAGCGCCCTCGCTGGTGCAGTTTAAGATTATACTTAAGGGCTATACCCAAATCACTGTACTTGTAGTACTAGTGTCACATAACTGTGCCTTGCCACATGAAAATAAGCATCTCTACCAATAGCAATACATAAAATAGCAATACCTGTATAAACATATCTAACAGCTAAAATAATGAATCTAATCATCTGAAATTACATTATTTGCTAACAATTTTAGATGTGTATAAAGCCATAGAATAAGGCACCACATGTTATTGAAAGTATAGGAATGACATTCAAAATTGTTGAGAAGTACATAAATATTATAAATTAAAACACAAATCTAAAAGTCAATGATATGATTCCGCTATGGTGACGTCACATCATTGTTAATAGGGTACCTCATAGTGTCCGCTACCTCTGCATCATGAGTGATCTGCGCGGCTTAGCTTGAGGAGGTTGTTTCACATCTCTTGAGTGGTCAGTATCATAGCCGAGGTCTTCTGGGAACTCCGTACACTCTGGCTTATTGATACACTGACTAGGTTGAATTTGCTTGGGCGAGTGGTCATGGTGTGATATGGTGAAGTCCCTCTGACCATTGAATCGGTGACCCAAGTCTGCTATGTAATTAAACCGTTGGGGTTTGACAGGCTCTTTTAACACAGTGTTGGCCTGTGTAGAGCTGTTGATGGTTGGATTCGAGGTCGAGAGCTTCTTCTGAGGCCTATATCTTTTTCTCTTAGGTCGGATAGGGCCTTTTGTAAGAAACTCTTGTGCTTTCTCTAAGGTAGACCTCTGAAGGCGTAGGCACATGCTTTGCTTTACAGCTTTCTCTTGTGGGGATTTGCCGCTGAAAGCAATCGGCCTGATAGGTCGTCTTGGAGAGTAGTGGGATATCTGGAGGTTGATATCCACTATTTGAATTCTGACGATTCAAAGTGTTACGGCGCTTGATTGGCCGTTCTTTGAATTCACCTTGGCAGACGGTACCACAGCTCGTGTTCTCCCTGGGCTTAAGTGGACGAGCTGACGTTTCGCTGCTCACACGACGTGGCTTCCGTGAGGTGCGGTGCCAGTCATGAGTGGTGTGACTCGTTGCCATGTTCAGGTCGTCATTGAGTCGTAAACAACGGGACGCTGTCATGGAGCGTGCTGTTGCAGTGACGCTTGTCATGCACTGGACTGGCATGACCCTTACAGGTATTCGAACTGTCTGGGCCACAGTTTCCTGGTAACCAGGTAGTCCTGGGGTTGTCAGGAATTGATGGGAGTCATGGTGGTGCACAAGGTATCTCCTCTTGGCACGGCAGCTAACCTCAACATGGCCCTTTCTATCACACAACAGACATACCTTTTTTCGGTGACGGGATTTCCGCTTCTTTGGCCTGGATGTCTGGGTGCTGATGGAGGTTCAGCTGGCCTGGAATCAGGATTCTCTCTGTTTTGCGGTGTGGATGGCTGGTGCCTTTCTCAGAGCGCTGCAACCTGTTGATCGATGTAGGCCCGTAGCTGGGTTGTCAGCTGTGTGAGGTCGGGAGGGGGCGCTGCCAGGAGCTGGGCTGGGGCGGTGACGTCAGAGAAGTCTTCTCTCATCCAGCGTTGAGCCTCCTTCTTGACTTGTTCATAAGAGCTGCCAGCGTGCAATCTGGCATATGCTCGTATGTCACGACGTAGGGTGGCTGGCTGAAGGCCTTGGATGAAAACATCTCGGAGCATGTCGTCCGCCAGGATGCCTGGTCGTGCAGAGTTCGCCAGTTGAAAAAGACTTCTTAAAGCCGCTGAGTAATCGTCGACTGTCTCACCCAGGCCCTGTTGACGTCTGTAGAAGGCTGCTGTTAGAGTGCTTGCGTCTCTCTGCTCACCCCATGTCTGCACTATCAGACGTAACAGTTTCTCAGGGGTATTGATCTCCTCCGGTGCCCAGGTCCAACACTTCCTGGCGGACACGCCCCTCTAAGGCGCCTATGATCCAGGTAACCGCAGTGGCAGAGGGACATGGGCTGTAATTGTAGTAACAGTCGTGCCTCTTTCACGAAGGGTTCTGCCCCGCTGTCACCCGTGAACCTCGGTAGCTTTGGCAGACGACTTAACTGTATCTGTTCCTGTTCCATGGCTGAGAATTTCAAACAATTCACTACTTATCACACAAAACTATCCTCACTGTACCCTGCTCGCAGCGCCAAAAATATGTAGCCGAGTGGTGGTGGCTATGAATTGTTAGTTTGGTGGTTGTTAATTACTTCACAATTAACACAAACAAGTAAATGAAATGCAGGTAGGTCGCGAGGACTATAGTTTGTATAATATTTATTTGAATTCTGGAAACTTTCTAATATTAGCACAGCAACTGATGTCTAAGTATTTTAACAATGGAAACACAGTGTACAGTTATATTACAGCCTATACTATCCCTGTAAAGCTAGCTAAGCACTGATCTCCGACTATCGTTCTCCGGTGTTATTCTCCGGTCTTCTCCTCCGGTGTTGTTCTCGGGGTTCTTCTCTAAAACACTAAACTCTCGCCTTATATCCTCGGTTTCCCTCGAGGTGTCAAAGCTTAATCTATTAACCTTCGACCCTTAATTTTCCCCCCACAAATTCTTTCCCGGGTTTATCCGTGACTTTCTTTACAAGTCACAATGATAAATAACTGTTGTCTTCCTTACAACCAACGCCCCTTAATAGCTGACCCAATCAACCAGACGTGAGGTGTTAGGTGTGTTCCTCACGTTCCGTGGTCCATTCAGAGTTCATTGATACATCGGCATGGTCGCCGGGCGTGAGCGCATATGCGTTTTCCCAAGTCCTATGTCCGACTCAGAATTCATTGATACGATTTATGTGCATTTGACCACCCAACATCGGCGTGGGCTTACTGTAACATGCTAAACTATGGTGCATCTTATTTACTGTAGGCACCCTAAAATTCTGAACGCATTGCCACATCATGAATTCCTCCCACCCTCACCCCCCCCTTTTACTTAAAGATTAGCTGTTTGGTCTTGGAAGGAATGTGAAAAAGGTCTTCCCGACGTGAGTGCTACAGTTTATCTGGCTATCCGACTGGGCAGAACGACGAATAGTATCAACTGTAGCCGCTTCCCTTTTGATCCATATCAATTTAATCCAATAAATTGTATGCCTTTTTTTTTGTCTCATCTTTATCTCTCGACACTACAGCCCATGTAGGTCATTTCGATTATTCCCTTCCATACCGACCAAATCATGGCAATTTGGTGCATGTCCGGACAACCCTCTAGGTGTAGGTCTTTCTCAGCCGCATTCATCCATCTCAATCTTAGGCGGCCCGTTGGCCTTGTAACTCTCGGTTTCTGTCTATGAACTGTTTTTGCCGCCTACTGATAGAAACTTCTTTACAGATGTCATGTCTATTTTGCATCCAGTCTTCCCAATTTGTTAGAAGCTGGACTAGTCTTCAAAAATGGTTCACGCAGTCTCTGCAAACATCATTTTCCAAAACTGGGCAATATTTTATCCTTAGTATCTTTCTCTCCCATGTGTTAAGCATATTTTTTATGTTTTAATGATGAAAGGTCTAATCTCACCTCAATAGATTACGAATGGATCCATGATTGTGGTAGAATTTGTTTTGGGTCTTACGCCAGAAGTTTTTGTTACCAATACTTTTTCAGTTTGAAACAGGACCGTAGCCTTTAGCTATTCTTTCTTTTATCTCTTTCACTATATAAATGTTGTCATTTAAGGCATCTCCTAGGTGTTAACAAATTGTTGATCGGCGTCATATAAAAAAAACCATGCGGATAAATATGTGTTAAGATGTCTATTAACCTGGATGAGTTTGAGAGTCTCATGGCTTAGATGTGTTTGGTCGTCTATTCTTCTGGAATAGTGACGCCTTTGTTTCCTTTTCTAGGTAACCATTCGGAGCTGGGTGGACTTAGGGACTCGGTGCCATTACGGAAATTTGAACCTATGAACTTTGGTACGCCAACCGAGCGTGCATTTATGCCTTACATGTTCACGTATAATATTTACAAAAATCCTCCCACCCCCAGAACTATTTCTTTCCAATGAAAATCCTGTGTCATACATACTAAACTTAACTTGAAAACTCTTTAAAAATCTCTATGAACCAAAAACGTGTATAGACCCATTAAACAACATTCGTGTACATACACAGTTATACGAACACCATTGTACGGTCTTACATATAAATTATCTCACGGCTGTCGTCTGTTTATGAGGTCTATGTATGGTATATGGTGATGTGGTCTATTGATGTGGTCTAATGATGTGGTATGTGATGTGGTCTGAGGGTGTGGTTTATTTATGCGGTCTGGAAATGTGTTCTGTTTTATCGAAAACAGGATACTTCAGTCAACAACAATTTATTCAAAATCGCTCAATGTGATCCGTTGATGTGGTCTTTTGATGTGGTCTATTGATGTGGTATGTTGAGGTGCACTATTTATGTGGTCTATTGATGCGGTCTGGAAATATGGTCTGTCGATGTGGCCCTTTTAATGTGGTCTTTTAATTTTGTCTAATGATGTATAATGATGCGTTTTATTTATGTGATCTCTTGATGCAGCTATATCTTTAAATTCTATTGGAAACTGATATCCTAAAGGGTCTGTGAAAGATGCTTACTATTGTGGAGAAACGCGTTGTGTGATTGACCCAGCGTACACGTCTAAGGCATGAATTTAAATAAGGCTGGAAATTCACAATGAGAAAAAAGTATTGTATTTTAGAAATTTACATAAACTTATTCTCCGGCTTGGTTTGGGGGGGGGGAGAGAGATTGTTTCTTCACATAATCTAAGTAATTTTTAAACAATGAGAAACTCGAATGATAAATTATCAATTATTTGGGTACGTGCCTCGAGTCATCCAGGAATGTGAGGGGTTAACCAGGGTGTGCAATATAAGGACAGGGAAATGTTAGATCAGAGAATTGTAAGCCAGGGAGCCAAGGAGTAGGAGTCCGGGGCGCCACAAGGACGCAGACGACTGAGCACCAAGTAACGACACGACGTCCAGATTGAGAAAGTGTGGCACTCAGAGCTTGCCTAGCTGTCTGGCGTGTTGTTACTATTTAAACAAGAGTAGTGTGAACTAACAACTAAGTGAGAGAACCTCAAGAACCAAACTAAAAATAGCATAACTGTAAAGAATATTTACAATATAATGTCTTCTGCGTACGTAGTATACGAGATTTGTGTATATATGTGATAGTGACAATGGCTAATACGTTACAAGATTTCTCTAATTTAGTATTTCACATTCCCATTTATTTAGCTAATCATCGCAATCATAATTTTAGCTGGCACTAAAGTTTCAAGGATCTTGTTAAAATAAGGAAGGTAACTAAATAATGTCATTTACAGTGGATAGTAATACCCATTATACGACAATGTATACATAAGGGCGGCTGGTTAGCGAAGTAAATAGTGCGCTCGCCTCACAAGCTGAGGGGCGTGGGATCTAGCCCACGTTAAGGCCACAATAAAACTGTTGATGAATGCCTATTGCTAATCAAATTCCTCCGCTGATCTGGAGAGCAGATGGGGGCCGCCAGATCTAACAAGCCCCGAGAAACATTATAACCCCTTACGACCACAAGTTTATGGGACACACAAAAAAACAACCTAAGGGGCCTGTTACGGTCAGATGTTGTGGTGTGGGGATGACTACGCATAAATGGGGCGGTGAACACTTGTCCTCGTGGAACGGGGGCAAGTGAACTCAAGGTACGTGCAAGTTGTAATGAATTGACAGGACCACGGTCAAAGGGAGACATGGTGATTGACCCAGGGTCCAGTCAAAAACCGGTCGGACAAGACGGGGGTATAATAGGGGTCACATTGTGTGTCGCGGAGAGAGTGTTAGCAGGCAGGTGAAAGACGTACGATAGAGTGTGGAGTTTTGTGAACGTGGTCCAATCCGGTCGAGTTGGGCCGAGGACTCTGGATGGTATGACCATCAACTGTAAACTGCCAATTGTACTGTACCATAAATATGTTCAAAGCTTCTGGATGTCATTAAACTTATGTTGAAGAAAACAACCCAGAGTTGCTAAGTCTTTTACCCGTCTACGTGGTAAATATCTGTGGCCAAGGGGGGACCTCAACCCCTAGACAACGACTCCGCCACAGGGCCGTCCATAAAGTACGTCACCCTCCAAAGGGGGACGGGGAGTGGATGTAAGAACGTGTAACAGTTTGTGACAGGGGAGAAGGGGGTTGGGCCATGTATGATGTCACACATTTATTTGTTTTATTATATTTAAAAATTATATATATATATATATCTATACATATAAGACGCATTTGTTGGATGTCTGTTGTCTGGATGTTCCCTATTAACTCAATATCCAGACAACCAAATAACGTGAAATTTCGTACACGTACACAATATTACACCGGAAAGGTTATTAAATAGGTTTCGTTCCATATATATAAGATACTGGGGGCGGGGGCCCAAAATGTAGTTTTTCCTTATATGAGCTTTATAAAAAATAAAAATAATAAATTATCATATTTCCCGTGTAGGTAGAAGCATAAAACTTTCGGTAGTTGTTAAGTATCATTTGGCAATGGTAACAGGTAAAAGAATTATATAAATTAACACTTACTGGGGCCCAGGGGCCCAATTGTAGTTTTTATTTCTTATATTTAAAACTGACTCAGCACTAATTCTTCAATTTCCCGTGAAAGTACAAGCATGAAACTATAGGAACTTGCTGAATACAGTCTTATGACGATAATTGTCGAAAAATAATATAAACATTTTCACTCATGGGTGACCGGGGGCCCAAAACTTTTTTGTTCTTATATGGGCTATATAAAACTGAATCAAAACGAATTCCTCATCTTTCTTCGTAGGTAGAAACATGAACTTGGAAAGTTGTTGAGTACCCTCCCGCGATGGTAGCAGTTGAAAAAAAAATTATCACTAACTGGGGGGCCGGGGCCAAAATGTTATACATATAAGACGCATTTGTAGTGTGTTAGTCTGTTCTCTAATAATTCAAGATCCAGACAACCAAATAACGTGAAATTTGGAACACATACACACAATGACATGAGAAAGGTTGTTAAACAGGTTTCGTTCCATATATATAAGATGCTGGGGGCCAGGGGCCCAATATGTACTTTTCCCCCTTATATGAGCTCTATAAAAAATTTAAATATAAAAATTATCCATTTCCCTTGAAGGTAGAAGCATGAAACTTTCGGTGGTTGTTAAGTATCATTTGACTATGGTAACAGGTAAAAAATTATATAAATTATCACTTACGGGGAGCCTGGGAAGCTTTTTTTTTCTTATTTTTAAAACTGACTCAACACTAATTTCTTCAACTTCCCGTGAATATAGAAGCATGAAACTTTGGGAACTTGCTGAATACACTCTTATGACGATAATTGGCGAACATAATTTTAAGAATTTGACTCAAGGGTGGCCGGGGGTCTAAAACTGTTTTTTTTCCTTATATGGGTTATATAAAACTGAATCAACACTAATTCCTCATCTTTCTTTGTAGGTACAAACATAAACTTTGGAAAGTTGTTGAGTACCCTCCCGCGATGGTAGCAGTCGAAAAAAAAATATCAATAACTGGGGGGCCGGGGGCCCAAATGTTATACATATAAGACGCTTTTGTTGTGTGTTTGTCTGTTCCCTAATAACTCAAGATCCAGACAATCAAATAACGTGAAATTTGGTACACATGCACACAATTACATGGGAAAAGTTCTTAAACAGATTTCGTTCCATATATATAAGATTATGGGGGCCGTTTAGGTAGAAGCATGCAACTTTCTGTGGTTGTTAAATATCATTTGGTGATGGTAATAGTTAAAACAAATTATATAAATTATCACTCAGTCTCTTGGGATTGCTGGTATAGACTTGCAGACACCATGCTTTTCTCATAGAAAGTTGTATGTGGCCTGCTCCAGAGTTGGCAAAGAGGAAAATCGTTTTTGTACACACTCCAAATGGAACTGCCAAAAATGTTGTCGATCACATTGCTTTAAGTTCAATGTACCCTTTATTGCATGCAAATAAAAAGTGCTGTACGCTTCTACAGAAATCCTTTATTTAAACCCTGGATAAGCCGGGTATTTGTCCCTAGTATATATATATATATATATATATATATATATATATTATATATATATATATATATATATAAATCAAAGTATGTATGTATGTATGTCCTTTATAGCTGACTAAACCATTCATCCGATCGCCATGAAACTTTTGGAGACTTTTGAGTACCCTCCTGGGATGGTAATAGGCAACTTTTTTTGCAAAATTCAACACTCATGGGGCGCCGGAGGCCCATAATAGGATTATTTTCTTATATGAGCTATATAAAAATTATTTTAAGCGTTAGCTATTAGGTAACTTTATAGATCTTAACCAAAATTTGTATATAACAACTTAGTAGCCAATATTGAAATACTATAGGGCACTAATTTCCTAATGTCCATTTCTTCGGGGCTGGGGGCCAAAAATGTGTTTTTTCATAAACGTTTAGGATATTATTCCCCATTCAATTATTAACTATCTTGAGAAATATAGATAAATATATCCATTATAAAATTGATTCAAATAAACTGGTGTTTTGAACGTGACATCTTGCACTAAATGATACCTGGGGCCCTTAATGTCATTTTTTGCTTATATGAGCTATATAAAAATTAGTTTATGGGTTATCTACTGATTAAATGAATGGATATTAACCAAACCTTGTATTTAAAAACTTGGTAGCCCATATTAAAAAAGGGCACTGCACTTTTTATGTACGATTGTTCAGGGCCGGGGGCCCCAAATGTCTTTTTTCTTATATGTTTGAGATATTATGTGTCATTCTGTTTTAACAATCTTGAGAAATATATCTATGATGAAACGATATTAAAATGAACAGCATTTTAAAATTGCATCTTACATCGAATGGGCCAGGGGCCCTAAAAAAAAATTTTAAATTTTTTTTAAATTTATTTTTTTTTCTTTTGTTTTTTTTTGTTTTTTTTTGTTTTTTTGTTTTTTTTTGTTTTGTTGTTGTTGTTGTTGTTGTATGCTCTAAGATATTTTCCACTCAGTCTTTAGCGACCTTGAGAAACATATCCATGAAGAAACTGTATTTAAATGAACAGGTTTTCAAAATATACATCTTGAACCGAATGGGCCCAGGGGCCCCTTAATGTATTTTTTCTTATATTAGCTATATAAATAATTGTTTAAGTGTTAGATAATAAGAAAATAACTGTGTTTTTTTCACCAAACTCGGTAGATAAAAACTTAAGAGCCTATATTAAATTACTATAGGGCACTGATCTCCTAATGTCCATTTCCTCGGGCTGGGGGCCCTAAATGTGTTTTTTTTTACAAAACTTTTTTATATTATATTCCCCATTAACATTTACACGATATTGAAAAATGTAGTACATAACAATATTTGTTATCAAATTGATTGAAATGAACAGATTTTCGAACTTTACATGTTAAACTGATGGGCCCGGTGACCCTTATATGTATTCCTTTTTACTGAGATCGTTGCAACGCACGATGGGTCTGCTAGTATATATATATATATATATATATATATATATATATATATTTTTTTTTGAAAAAATGTACTTTTTTAAGGCGCCTAAGGCGCCGACCTTTTTCAAAAGCCCAACTAACTTGTCCTTGTTTGATAAATACCAAATATTAAACTATCTTAAATGTAGACCAAATATTTTATAATAGGGGTTGTAGGGCGCCTACGGCGTCCCCTTTGTTTTTTGATTTTATAATTAACCATCATCAAATCCTCTTTTTACATTGTTCCCTTTTCCAAAAATAAAATATGAGCTAAAACAATTACATCATATAATTTTTTTTTACAGCTCATCTTTAATTTGCACACCTTTTGATGCATTGGTTCAGTAATTTGGTGCGCTGCTTTCTAAAATTAGTAGCGTCACGGACAGACGTGACATTGCAAATTATATTGTTTAATATATATATATATATATATATATATATATATATATATATATATATATATATATATACTAGCGTATCACCCGTCAAAATTGAAGGAAGTTTTCAGCTGAAATCTATTTATTTTATAAAAAATGCACTTTTTTAGAGCGTTTACAGGGCGCCAACCTTTTTCGAAAGCCCAACTAACTTGTCCTTGTTTGATAAATACGAAATATTAAACTTTCTGAAATGTACACTAAGTATTTTATTATAGGGGTTGCAGGGCGCCTGCGGCGACCCTTCTCTTTATTGATTTTATAATTAACCATCATCAAATTCTCTTTTTACATTGATCCCTTTTCCAAAATTAAAATATGAGCGAAAACAATAACGTCATATAATAATTTTTACAGCGCATATTTACTTTGCACACCTTTTGATGCTTTGGTGCAGTAATTTGGTTTTCCCTGCTTTCTAAAATTAGTCACGTCAGGACTGACAGACACTACTTGCGTAACAATTTCAAATTATATTGTTTTATATATATATATATATATATATATATATATATATATATATATATATATATATATATATATATAGCGAGAGAGAGAGAGAGAGAGAGAGAGAGAGAGAGAGAGAGAGAGAGAGTGGCACCTCAAATAAGAATACTTCAAGATACGAGCAATTCAACATACGAAAGGAAACTCGAAAAATCGTTTGTTCCAAGATTTATTGCACACCTAAAACAATGGTCATCCCGTAACTGCATTCAACGCGCCACAAACCGTTCTTGAGCAGTTCAATGACTTTTGCCTTTGCCATTCAGAAACATTGTAAAATGCAGTCAAAAACGAGCTTCTGTGGTTCATTTGCTAAGTGACCATTAGTAAGCAAATATTAAAAAAATATTTTTACTAAATAAGACAGGAAAATGTTGCTTGAACAGAGGCAAAATAAAATTAAATGTTATAAAAAATTAGAATGCGCAAAACAAAAATATTTTTTTTTAATACCTCACTTTCGTTCCTGTTTGTCCACAATTTTTTAAATCTGCCAACGTAAAATTTAACCACTTTTTGATGATCCTAGAGATCTCAAAATTTTACTACAGATATATCTTGGATGACAATGCTTTGTATCAAAATTTCAGATTAATCGAATGTACTGTTGTTAAATTATTGAACTTTTAATTTATCTACATATTTATTATAAACTTGCTTTCGTGTCTGTCTGTCCGCAATTTTTCAAATTTTCCAACGTAAAATTATACCTTTTCTAATGGTCCTAGTGAATTCAAAATTTTAACACAGATAGATCTTGGGCGACAATACATTGTCTCAAAATTTCAGATCGATCGAATGTACCGTAATTAAATTAATGCATTTTTTAGTTTATCTCTATATAAGCATCTGTACCAGCCAGCCGCATTTCAATTTCACATGATAAGATCACCCCGTGACCTCATCGCTTTGTTATTAAATGTTGGACGAACGCCGATATGGTGTTTGGTAAAATAAATAGAGGGGAAAATGTTTTTTAAAAAACACGTTTTTATTAGTGGACTAAAAATAAGAAAGTAATTTAAAACTTATGAGTTCAATTTGCTTGATTTAATATGACTAAAGACGTGGGGCGGGTGTTTGGTATACAAATTAAAGATTTCTTATTTAGAAGGCAAAACAGAGATCTATAAGAGTGAGAATGAGTGAGCTTCATATGTTAAACTTCATAAGCGCCCGCCCCAAGTTTTTAGTTATATTAAATCAAAGTAATTGAACTCATCAGCTTTAAATTATTTTCTTCTTTTTAGTTCACTTATAAAAAACGTGGTTATTAAAAATAAGTTTTTACCTTTATTTATTTAATTTCAAAAGAAAAATTACAATATTCATAAGTTCAAATGTTATGATACGTTTGTTTAGTGTACAGTTGTACTAAATATGTGTTTATTTAGCATTAATTCATGTAAAATATGTACATGATGTATTAATTTATGTTTAGTGTTTCGTACGTAATGCCGAAATACTTTTTGCCATCCATTCTCCAGTCCTTTAACCTTCTCCGACACTTCGCCTCGCTCAAAAGGTTCATTTGAATACTTGTTATTTTTCATTTATCTTATTCGGTTTTCATTCTTTTATTATTATTAATTTGATTTATAATTTATTTTTTTAAAGATTAAAGAATCCTACTTTGTTTTTGTATAGTTCTATATGATATTGTCTTTAAATATTTAGTATTGTTTCTGTTTGGCTTGGATTGAACTAAGTATTTTACGCGTAGATCTAAGTTCTAGATACGAAAAATCCAAGAATATGAAAGCCACCCAAGAACAGATTCATGTTTGTATATCGATGTAACACTGTACGTTTTATTTTTTCATTGGGTAAAGGATTTTAATTTTTTCAGAAAACCAAATTCAGAACATTCTATTTTTGATCCTCCATTAGACAGAGGAGTTAAGTAAACATATTTTAAAATTTATCATAGCCATTTTTGCCCATGAGGTCTTCATCATTATCAAAATTATCTTTGTTACTAGTCCAAACCTTGAATCACTTTACTTTTTTTTTACTTTTTGGAAGTCTGTGTCTTTAGTCTTTCCTATTGCCTGCCTTCTCAGAAATTTATAAATAGGTTATTTGGGAAGTTCAAAATGGCAAAATACATATTTCGAAAGAATGTTTTAATCAAACGCTTCTGTGAACAAAGAAGGCGAATGTACATATTACACCTTAAGCACTATAACCAAAACACCATAACCCCACCCCCGCCCCAACGCCCATTTATTCGCATGTAAGATACTACGAATTTAGTATCGTAATAACGATATCTGAAATAAGGGGAACCTGTTATTTAGAAAATGTATCTGACTCAGTTGTTCTTTTATTATTTCATTGATGCATAGTGTAGAATTTTTTAAAAGAAACGTTGTTGGGTTACACTGCCTTGTAGTTTAAGCTAACCTCACGATGACAGCCGACTTCGAATGTAACACACACTTGTTATTAAACATGTGGCTCATTCCTGCGTTTTCAACAAAAATTAAAAAATGGGAGAAATGAAAACTAAAATAAATTCTCATAATTTCACCAATATAGATATTTATATATAGAATAAATTTAACTCATTTGTAAGGATTGAGTTTAAAATTTCCTATCCAATTATTTTGTTTTTCGAGTCAATCTTCTCGAAGGGAAACGCTATGACGTCAACATCGGTTTAATAAACCCTGACACCAAATAGACACGTATAAGATTTAGGTGTTTTTGTTTCAAACTCCGATGAGATATTACGTAAGGGATACCCCGTTAGACTGTGGAGGGACGTAGAAAGTAACAGCAGTGAAAGAGTTTTCTAAGGAGTTGAGTAACTACAAAAAGCATAGGTGTCTCCTCATTTAAACTCGCAAAGTGTTGAATAAGTCATGTCAGTTAATATAATAACATCACAGTTCATGTCAGTTAATTTAGTAACAGCATAAGTCATTTCAGTTAATGTTGTTACAATATACAGCCAAGTCAGTTAATTTAGCAACAGCATAAATCTTGTCAGTCAATATAATAATAACATGAGGCATGTATGACATTATAGCAACCACGCACTGTCATTTCAGTTCATATGATGACAACATACAGCCATGTCAGGTAATATTATAACAATATACAGAAATTTCCGTGAACTTTTAACACATACAATCATTTTAACAAATAACTGTTACAACAACATCAAAAAAGGACAACAACAAAAAATGTTTTTTACCTTATTGCATATACAAGTAAAATTAGCGCTAATAAGATAATTTCTAAATTTCAATATCTTTTTTAATTATCCAATTGTTTGAATTTATGGTTTCTCTCTCAAATCTGTTGGGCGCTCTGAAATATAAATGATTTTTGTTATTATAAATTTGTTCTAAAATGAAGTTATGTCAATATTTTGTCAGATTATTTTATAATCTTTCGAAATTAAATTCTAGAAATTATATTTAAATACAAATAACATGCTTAAGGATGTTAAGAAGTAAATTTAAACAGAACCAATTAAATAATATTGAATGACACTTGATAAATACTTGTCTGACTCATCATCATCATCATCAGTCCCGTGACAATTGCGGTCGTTGGGGGGAGCGCAAGGACACATCAACCGACAACGATCTCTAAATTTGCCTATCTTGAGGGACGGCCTGTAATGTGTTCAATCTCATCACTGCCCATTCCTTTATGTTGCCAAGCCAGTTTTTCCGCTGTCGACTTCTTCGCCGGCCCCCTTCTACAGTGCCATGAGGGATACTTTTTGTCAGGGTATTATGTCGCAGTACATGGCCGAACCATGCCATCTTACGTCTCTTAATTGTTGTTATAATTGTTTCTTGACGACCAGCAACAGAGTTTATTCTGTCCCAATCATGTTCTTTGGTCTTTTGTTCTAAATATGAGATCTGGAGAATTTTTCTCATTGTTTTCAAATGCCTGCAGCTTGCTTTCATTGGTTGCCCCAAGTGTCCAGGTCTCAAATCCGTAAAGCACAATGGTTTTGACGAGGGCGCTGTAAAGCCTGATCTTTGTTGGCAGGCCAATGTCTTTGCTGTTCCATATTTTTAAAAATTTCGTCATTGATGCCATTGCCGACCCAATTCTAGCTTGAATTTCAGCTTCGTAGGTACCATCTCTAAATATAATGGCTCCTAGATATTTAAAGTTATCTACCTCTGTGTCTGACTGAAAATGAAATTAAGCTTTCTGTATATTTCAAATTCAACTCGTCTAGAGAAAAATTCTGTATTACAAGTCGGCAAGGCCAAATATCAAAGACAGTAATTTAAACTCACATGTAAATTTTTTAAACTTTTAAATTCACCAAGATCTTTCTACCCATTTCAGTACCATACTAAACTTTTATTAAAGTTATTATTACATTAAGTTGAAAACTCAAAAATATCTTCTTAGGTACAATACTTTTAAAATTATTCAACATTTAATGTTATTCGCTTGAAATAATTTTGTTTTAACCATTTTAATTTCAGTACTAGATTTTTCTCATTGTGTGAAGCTTTAGTTTAATGAAAGTCGTTCACATTTCTTTTCTGGATCCATTTTTTTCATTATATAGAAGAATTTACCCACTTTGAATTCTTAAAGGAACTTTATTTATTGAATTTAATTCAGAAGTATGTACATTATTTTTTTAAATAATTTATTTCTGCTTACATTTTTTAAAAAAATTATGCAATCCAAAGTTTGGTAAAATATTAAAAAAATTATTTGACCCTTTAACTATAACCAGTTTAATTCCCAGGAAATTGTCTTATCATCAATATAAGATACGCCGTCAAGGCTACCATTGTATGGCATTATTAAAGTGAATGAAATTAATCTTATCACATGGTATAACTCAAGAACTCAGCAATCGTTTTCAAAACTCCTGAATTTTAAAGGAATCTGAAAAGTACGTTACACTAATTTTGGTACTTGTGATCTTATCTTATCTTATCTGTTACAGACGCTCCTTCTATACAGAAGATTATTGCGTCCTACGCTTATCTATGGTTTGTGTTTAGTCCTGCATTTCTATTAGAGATTTAAATGTTGATAAAGTGATATCTGTATAGAACTGACAATAAAAAGAAGTTAACTTACAGCTTGCTAAATTTAGAAATTAAGTTCATCACTGCAGCATTACCCGGATCTACAAAATTCGCAAAGAATGTTATGTACAGTCTCTTTAGTGTTTTATGGTAGTTGGCTAAACGTTCAAGGAAGCTGGTTATATAGAAATGTAAAAAAATTTAAGAGTGCGGAAATTAATGATTAATTAATCGATTAATCGTATTTTTTAAATCGATTCAAATTAAGTTGATCGATTAAAAATTAAGAAAATATGTCTAATATTTTTTTCCAATTTATTAATAATTAATTTTTTTCTTACTAATACGTTCCCCTCGTATTATTTTTATTTATTTAGACGTGAATAGTTAAACAAAAATTTTGTTTTCCTTATGTTGCACAGCAGAACAAATTTGCTGTGTTATTTCACTAAATTTTGGAGTCATGGAATTATCGCGACTTAAACGATTTCGCTAAATAATGAATTGCAACTTAACGGGATCTATTAATGCGTTATAAAAATATATTAATCTCAATTAATCGATTAATCGATTACATTTCTTCTTGATTAATCGATCACATTTTTTTAACCGGTACCAGCCCTAAAAATATATTTTAAAAAATTGTATGTTATGTGTATATATGTTTATTGAATTATAAAATGAAGTCATTAAAAGTATGGTGGGCACATTAAGTTTCATCTTCATTGAGAATAGGGTCTAATAATCGTTGCGGTGAGTGAACGCGACAAAAGTCTTTCATGCTAGCTTACAGGTTATGAAGCGTGTTGTTGTAGCCATTGGATTAGTTAACCTTGAAAATTATTTGTCCAAAGGAATCAAGTGAAAAAATCTGGTGAAAATTTTTTTAACTCAGGTAGTACGTTAATAAAATAACAAAAATACAAACAAATTGTGCAATGACAACAATAAATTTGAGCTTTATTTTTAAACTAAGACGACAGCAGACGTTTCAGCTAATGACGTCATCAGTACAATAACATAAAATACGTACTCACATAAGTAATATTTAAATTCTTAAAGCATATGATAAAATAAAATGTTTATGTCAAATAAAAAGTGTTAGTCTTAAAATAAAGCTCACATTTACTGTTTTCATTGCACAATTTGCTTGTGTATTTTGTATTTTATTTAAAAGCTTTCTCGCAGCCCCATTCTATATGAAATATCAGTACGTTAATAGCATAGAAATATAATGTATAAGAAAATTTGTAATACTTGTAAATAAAGAAAGCCCAAATAAATATTTTTTTTTAAAAATGCATTATAAAATGAAAGCAATCTTTCATAGGGAAGACATATTTTTAAAGTAGTTATGATCATAATGTATGCGAATACATTTCCTACTGATTCTAAATAAATTAAAAACTATTTGGATTGCTTAAGATGAAAAAATTGCTCTTGTAATAGAAAATCTGCTGCTTTAAATATTATTTACCGGAGACAAATACGAGTGTATGTGTCATTAAAGGCGGGTAGACATTTAAAAGTGTTTGTACGTGCGTTAAATAAAAGAGAAAAAAATCATTAAAAATAAAATTACTTAGGTGAGTATCTAAATTTTTTAAAATTAA
This sequence comes from Ampullaceana balthica, assembly GCA_944989445.1. Lineage (NCBI taxonomy): Eukaryota > Metazoa > Mollusca > Gastropoda > Lymnaeidae > Ampullaceana > Ampullaceana balthica. Next base: position 190,052 of record CALYLW010001763.1, read on the forward strand.
CTTCTGATCACAGAGTTTTGATGCTTTTAAAACACTAATACTCCTCGTTAACTTAACAATTTTATATAACAATTTGGTTATGAAATCCAAGCGAAACAAATGATTAACATTTTATTATTCTTTTCTTCTTCTTTACATTTGATTCAAAATTTATTAAGTAGACACGTAAAAATTAGAAAGAAATTAATTTAATGAAGCAAAAAATCAAACGAAAAGACAAAACATGATTTTCTATATGCATCTTTATTTTATATTAAATTATTTACACTCAATAATCGAATTGAACAGTGTGTCTAGTCTCAACTATTTTCCCATTTCATATGATCCCTAAATGTGTCACTATAACATTTTTCTTAACATATCCGACATACACTAAACATAAATGTGTCATGTGATCTACAAATACCATTGTCTCTCTTCTTTTATTAGCCTTTCTCATTCACTATCCGAAATTTGTTTAACTACCTGGATCTATCTGTAGTGAAATTTTATTGTTTCTAGTGTCATATCCATAGTCTCATCTCTTACACTGTAAATGTGTCTACTGTCATGTCCCTATTCTCTATTGCTACACAGTAACATGCGTCTAATATCAATTATCATGTCCATAGTCTCACCTATTACACTGTGACATGCGTCTAGTGTCATGTCCCTAGTCTCACCTGTTACACTGTAACATGCGTCTAATGTCTTGTCCCTAGTCTCACCTGTTACACTGTGACAGGCGTTTTGTGTCATGCCCTTAGTCTCACCTTTTAAACTGTGACATGCATCTAGTATCATGTCCCTAGTCTCACATGTTACACTGTGACATGAGTATAGTGTCATGCCCCTAGTTTCATCATTTAAACTGTGACATGCATCTAGTGTCATGACCCTAGTCTCACATGTTACACTGTGGCATGCGTTTAGTGTCATGACCCTAGTTTCACAGGTTACACTGTGGCATGCGTCTAGTGTCATGTCCTTAGTCTCACCTGTTACACTGTGACATGCGTCTAGTGTCATGTCCATAATGTCACATAGTTTAAAAAGTCCAATATAAATAATAGTGTGCTAAATTACAATGTTACTGAAGGAAGCACAATTATGGCTGTTATTTTGTGTATACAAGCAAACCATTATGCCATGAGTATTCCATTGCCATAGATGAGTTACATAAATACATTTTATTTTTAGCATAGTGTTATTTAAACAAGCAAATTGACACTCGTTCATAGCAAGTTACTAAATTACTTAATTCTTATCTTCATTTCCACGTAATTCATTTTTAACCTTCCATCTTTTTTATCATCCCACCAATTAATGGATGTAAGATCCCCGCCATCCCAGACACCATTCAAATGTGAATCATAGCAGTTTGTAGTACCACCATCCTGACTTCATAATAGAAGCACATTTGTCTTTATCAGCACGGTCTGGAGTGGCGAATGGCTCGTTGTTATGAACTCTTAATGAGTCTCGAATAGTACCATCTTTCAATTTTCCCAGACGCAAGGTGTAACTCATGGACTCGTCTTCTAAGATGAAAGAATCGTAAGTGACGTAATATGTGTTATTCCCGCTTTTCATGTCGATCCTGAGTTGGTACTTGTCCTAGAGGAAGAGTATCAGGTAACACATGTCAGTTTAAGCTTTGAATTAATGGACTTTATTTTCTAACGACGAGTTACGTTGTTTTAGTTTGTTTATGTATAACAGTCATTAATTAAACATACTACGGTGGTCTTGTAAACATTTACAAATTGAAATATATGCAATATAAACCATTCAAGTTCATTACAGGGAGAATTTAATATTAATTTTAATATATTACATCTATAGTATTCAAATTAATGAACGTTAAAATGTTAAAGCGTGTCTCAATAAAATGAATAGAAAATTTAAAATATTCTTGCATTAATTTAAACTTTAGAACTTGGAAAATATTTTATATGTTTCCCATGTAAGTTATAAAACAATAAAAAAATAATACACTCCTAAGCTTAAAAACTTAATATGAGTAAACTTTAAAATTCATACCATTAAATTAAGTTACACATTAACGGTAATATTTAAAGCGAGGAACGATAATGAAAAGAATGTTACCATATATTTACATTAATTAACATTTTGAAACCGTATAACACATCAAAGGGAACAGCTCCGAACTTTTATTTTTTTGTTCAACTGTATAATTTCTTAGTATATTCAGAGAGACGCAATATTTAAATAACATAATTTGATTAATTAGACAATACTCGTGTATACCTGTATTTGATAAAAGGGAAATTAAATTGTGCCATGTTGTCTGATTTAGGAAAATGATACCCTAAAATATTTTATTACGTGCCATAGAGATACATGCATTACAACCGGTAAGAAAGTCATTGATACTCAAAAGCTTTATTGGAGGAAAATGTAATGGGACCTATACAAGCGATACATGATTTAAAGTTTAATACCCCTCCATATTTTAATTTGGATCGAGATGATTACATATGCCAAGTTTGTACAAGATACATCAATCCATGTTGACATAATAGTGACGCTAAATAATTAAATATACACTTACAAATGGACATATATATATATATACTAGCAACAAAGCCCGTCCAAAGACGGGAATAAGTGTAGGGTGACCTGTGAAGTTTATGGTAGGACATCACAACATCTACATAAACTGACTCAAAAATGAAAA
>CALYLW010001764.1:0-95021 GCA_944989445.1 Ampullaceana balthica
TGTGAATATGTATATTATAACATAAAATTTTAAATGATTTAACATTAATTTCGTCACATACACATTCTATTGACATTTGTTTAAAAATATTCGTTTGCGTAATTATTTATTTTTTTGAAGAAGTGAATTCTACTAGATTGTTGTAAATTTGATACATTCATTATTTCTTAGTAGAAAGATAACTTGGAGACTTTTAAATAATTAGAATGGAATTGACAATAAATATTGTATTTCAAAATGTTAATAATAAAAAGGCTTTCACAAATACATTTCTAAGGATTACATGATAATAATAATCGATAGACAAGTGTAATTCAATTAGCCTTAACATCACTATTAAATTAACATATTCTTCATTTCCCCATGTCCACGTTTTGAAGTTTGTTCTACCTTTGTTTTAGACAATACAAATCCTATAGACACAGAATTCTTGTTCGACTAATTAATTCATACGAAACTGTATCAGTTTGACATAATCATTAAAAAAACCCAACTTAATAGCACTAATTCTATCTTAAAATTATTCATAACTATATTTTCTAAACTTACGATTAAAATAAGATTGTGTTGCAGCCACTGTCGTAGTTGGTGGTGCTCCTGTCGCAGGTGGTCTTGTAAATGGATTTGGTCTTGTAAATGGATTTGGTCTTGTAAATGGATTTGGTCTTGTATATGGATTTGGTCTTGTAAATGGATTTGGTCTTGTAAATGGATTTGGTCTTGTATATAGATTTGGTCTTGTAAATGGATTTGGTCTTGTATATGGATTTGGTCTTATAAATGGATTTGGTCTTGTAAATGGATTTCGTCTTGTAAATAGATTATGTCTTGTAAATGGATTTGGTCTTGTAAATGGATTTGGTCTTGTAAATGGATTTGGTCTTGTAAATGGATTTCGTCTTGTAAATAGATTTGGTCTTGTAAATGGATTTGGTCTTGTAAATGGATTTGGTCTTGTAAATGGATTTGGTCTTGTAAATGGATTTGGTCTTGTAAATGGATTTGGTCTTGTAAATGGATTTGGTCTTGTAAATGGATTTGGTCTTGTATATGGGTTTGGTCTTGTAAATGGATTTGGTCTTGTAAATGGATTTTGTCTTGTAAATGGCATTGGTCTTGGATATGGCCTTGGTTTTGGAAAAGGCCTAGGCCTTATATCTGGCAAATCCCTTGTATAACCCAAATATGAGTCAGCAGCTTCCACTTGATCTTAATGTAAATTGGATAAAAAAAATTATAATGAATTTTAATGAAACCAAAAATGTTCCATCTGTACCACAAGACAATCAACAGAAAGGCACGCACAGAAATAAAGACAGGGAATTTCTGTTTACATAGATCTACACACACAATAACTTGAACATAGGGATGTTATTAACAACACTGAGATACACACATAGATGACACTAACAACAAGCATACCACCATAGGGATGTTATTGACAATACTGAGATACACACATAGATGACGCTAACAACAAGCATACCAACATAGGGATGTTATTGACAATACTGAGATACACACATAGATGACACTAACAACAAGCATACCACCATAGGGATGTTATTGACAATACTGAGATACACACATAGATGACACTAACAACAAGCATACCACCATAGGGATGTCACTCAAATATAAGCATATATGTCACACCCAGTGCGGTGTTAGTCAAATATACGCATAGATGTCAACACCATAGGGCTATTACTCAAATATACGCATAGATGTCACCACCATAGAGATGTTACTCAAATATACAGTGATGTCACCACCGTAGAGATGTTAATCAAATTTACAAATACATGTCACCACCATAGTGATGTTACTCAAATATACAAATAGATGTCACCACCATAGTGATGTTACTCAAATATACAAATAGATGTCACCACCATAGTGATGTTACTCAAATATACAAATAGATGTCACCACCATAGTGATGTTACTCAAATATACAAATAGATGTCACCACCATAGTGATGTTACTCAAATATACAAATAGATGTCACCACCATAGTGATGTTACTCAAATATACAAATAGATGTCACCACCATAGAGATGTTACTCAAATATACAAATAGATGTCACCACCATAGTGATGTTACTCAAATATACAAATAGATGTCACCACCATAGAGATGTTACTCAAATATACAAATAGATGTCACCACCATAGTGATGTTACTCAAATATACAAATAGATGTCACCACCATAGTGATGTTACTCAAATATACAAATAGATGTCACCACCATAGAGATGTTACTCAAATATACAAATAGATGTCACCACCATAGTGATGTTACTCAAATATACAAATAGATGTCACCACCATAGTGATGTTACTCAAATATACAAATAGATGTCACCACCATAGAGATGTTACTCAAATATACAAATAGATGTCACCACCATAGTGATGTTACTCAAATATACAAATAGATGTCACCACCATAGTGATGTTACTCAAATATACAAATAGATGTCACCACCATAGAGATGTTACTCAAATATACAAATAGATGTCACCACCATAGTGATGTTACTCAAATATACAAATAGATGTCACCACCATAGTGATGTTACTCAAATATACAAATAGATGTCACCACCATAGAGATGTTACTCAAATATACAAATAGATGTCACCACCATAGTGATGTTACTCAAATATACAAATAGATGTCACCACCATAGTGATGTTACTCAAATATACAAATAGATGTCACCACCATAGAGATGTTACTCAAATATACAAATAGATGTCACCACCATAGTGATGTTACTCAAATATACAAATAGATGTCACCACCATAGGGATGTTACTCAAATATACAAATTGATGTCACCACCATAGTGATGTTACTCAAATATACAAATAGATGTCACCACCATAGGGATGTTACTCAAATATACAAATAGATGTCACCACCATAGGGATGTTACTCAAATATACAAATTGATGTCACCACCATAGGGATGTTACTCAAATATACAAATAGATGTCACCACCATAGGGATGTTACTCAAATATACAAATTGATGTCACCACCATAGGGATGTTACTCAAATATACACATTGATGTCACCACCATAGAGATGTTACTCAGATATACACATTGATGTCACCACCATAGATATGTTACTCAGATATACACATTGATGTCACCACCATAGAGATGTTACTCAGATATACACATTGATGTCACCACTCACCACCATAGAGATGTTATTCAAATATACAAATAGATGTCACCACTATAGTGATGTTACTCAAATATACACATAGATGTCACTACCATAGAGATGTTACTCAAATATACACATATATGTTCCCATCATAGAGGTGTTACTCAAATATACAAATAGATGTCACCACCATAGAGATGTTACTCAGATATACACATAGATGTCACCACCATAGGGATGTCACTCAAATATACGCATATATGTCACACCCAGTGCGGTGTTAGTCAAAAGTACGCATAGATGTCAACACCATAGGGCTATTACTCAAATATACGCATAGATGTCACCACCATAGAGATGTTACTCAAATATACAGTGATGTCACCACCGTAGAGATGTTAATCAAATTTACAAATACATGTCACCACCATAGTGATGTTACTCAAATATACAAATAGATGTCACCACCATAGTGATGTTACTCAAATATACAAATAGATGTCACCACCATAGAGATGTTACTCAAATATACAAATAGATGTCACCACCATAGTGATGTTACTCAAATATACAAATAGATGTCACCACCATAGTGATGTTACTCAAATATACAAATAGATGTCACCACCATAGAGATGTTACTCAAATATACAAATAGATGTCACCACCATAGTGATGTTACTCAAATATACAAATAGATGTCACCACCATAGGGATGTTACTCAAATATACAAATTGATTTCACCACCATAGTGATGTTACTCAAATATACAAATAGATGTCACCACCATAGGGATGTTACTCAAATATACAAATAGATGTCACCACCATAGGGATGTTACTCAAATATACAAATTGATGTCACCACCATAGTGATGTTACTCAAATATACAAATAGATGTAACCACCATAGGGATGTTACTCAAATATACAAATTGATGTCACCACCATAGGGATGTTACTCAAATATACACATTGATGTCACCACCATAGAGATGTTACTCAGATATACACATTGATGTCACCACCATAGATATGTTACTCAGATATACACATTGATGTCACCACCATAGAGATGTTACTCAGATATACACATTGATGTCACCACTCACCACCATAGAGATGTTACTCAAATATACAAATAGATGTCACCACTATAGTGATGTTACTCAAATATACACATAGATGTCACTACCATAGAGATGTTACTCAAATATACACATATATGTTCCCATCATAGAGGTGTTACTCAAATATACAAATAGATGTCACCACCATAGAGATGTTACTCAAATATACAAATAGATGTCACCATCATAGAGATGTTACTCAAATATACAAATAGATGTCACCACCATAGCGGTGTTACTCAAATATACAAATAGATGTCGCCACCATAGCGGTGTTACTCAAATATACAAATAGATGTCACCACCATAGCGGTGTTACTCAAATATACAAATAGATGTCACCACCATAGCGGTGTTACTCAAATATACAAATAGATGTCACCACCATAGAGGTGTTACTCAAATATACACATTGATGTCCACATATTACCTAAAGAAATATATAGATGTGACGAACATAAACGACTTATGTCTGTGTGTGTTTGTGTATGTGTATGTGTATGTCTATGTGTATGTGTATGTGTATCTCTTACAATATATAAATGCACACTTACGTATACACACATGCACAGAAACACATATCTCTATTATATAATTGCTCATTTTTCATAATTTCTTTTACCTACTCCATGATGCTAATGAATTAGATATACCCTTGTAATAGAGACAAAGTTGATTTTACAAGGAAATCAAGTTTTGTTTATCACGTATTTTTTAAATCATGTTCTTATTAAAAATATATTTTTGAATACTTGATTTGTTGGAGTATTAAATTATTGATATTCCTGCACACCATCTATTTTACCTTGGTGTGCCCTGTGCGCCTTGATTTTCTTTCTGTGATGGGCCGGTGTTTTGGTTTAGGTTTAAGTTTAATACAGGGTGTCTAAACATTTTGTATTGAGGGCTTTATTTCATGTAGTGAAAGTATTGGTGGGGGGGGGGCAGATAGTAAACAAAAATTAAACAACCCGTAAAAACAAAGTTTTTGACTATAAATCCCTTATACATGAGCCATTACTAAAAGTATTGATTATGTTCAAACGCGACAAACAATTACAGACTGAAACTGACTGAACTCCCCTTTCTGTAAAACATGGGATATGGTCATCGATGGCTGGAGTGAACTCCAGTGACACGTGGATGTCAACAATAGCAGACGGATACAAATAGTTACAAAGAGATAAACTAAAAATGGATTAATTTATTTACGGTAAATTCGATCGATCTGAAAATTTGATGCAATGCATTGTTATGTGACACAAGTCTATGTGCAAATTTTCAGCTCGATATCATCACGGGAAGTGGGTGATTATTTTACTTTTGTTTTTTTCGCCCGACCAGGAGAGCGATCACGACGAGACGGCGAAGTTAATATAAAGGATTTTATAATACATGTTTAGACTAACTTACAGGCGTTTTAATTACAGTTTCATTTTTTTATTTGTTACTTTTAAGAACGATGTTAAATATGGAAAAAGGGAAAAATACTTTAGTTATTATAGAGACTTTAAACATATAATATTCTATCAGTAGAAATTAGTTCAGATTGATAATTCAGTCGAAATCTTTTGAATAAAGCTGTGTAAATAATACTATTTACTATTTATCTTAAAATGAATTAAATCTTATCTTATCTTATCTATGACAGACGCTCCTTCTATGCAGAAGATAATTGCGTCCACAGACCATGACAGATGATCTGGTGGCAAGTGATGCAGCGTTCACAGGCCACGGCTTTGTGGGGTCCACGCATTACCCAGTCGCCTAACTAGTGTTAGGTACCCTTTCGGAGCTGGGTGACTCAGGGACGCCCTAGGCCCCGGTAACAAATACTTGCGTTCCAAACCCGTTACCACGAGGACGCCAGTCGAGCGCGCTGCAACTCGACCACAGTGCCCCCCCCCAAATGTTGTGAAATATAACTAAAGCCAACAAGTTTGTGCAAAAAAAAATTTATTGTAAAAACTGTAACAAAATGTTCAGTTTACCCACATTTTCATTTCCCTAACAAAACAATTTTACGACATTGATTTTGCCATCGGACGCCATTAAATTTCGTACACACAACAGCACTTAACTTCATCGGCTTTTTAAATTCAATATCCACGTTAGTAAACAATAAAAGGTCATCGATATTTGCCATAATTCGATGTCATCATATTTTTTACTGAAAAAATTACATAGGTAATTTTGGCTTTTACTATAAATTTAATGCCGTCGTTAAAGAGAGATTTAGCGAGTCCATTAATTATTTAAGATAAGATCGCGGTTTAAAAAAAGAAAAATAATTAACGTTGGCCAAGTTGGCCCACATGCTGGACTTTGGAAACTCCTGCTTGAGTAAATGAATTATTCGTTTTTATTACTTATTTGTATATTAAAAAATATTTACTGCGAATAAGTAACTGTACAACATTTTCATAAAAAATACTGTAACATAAAATTAGCTTTAGAAATTATTCATATATATTTTTCTGAACTTACGTCGCCTATTATAGGAGTTGCACTTTGGCAAGACCAGCACTAAGAGAATCACAATAAGTTTTAAAGTCATGCTTATGTGAACCATACAACGTCTTCACGTGGTTGAATACTGAAGAAAATAATAATAAATTATACATTTTTAAACATTGAAATTGAAGAAATATGATGTCGTCATTTAATTCTACTTTTCTATTTAAACAAACAACAACAACAACAACAAAACAACAACAAAAGGAATAAAAAAACAAAAACAACAATCAATAGGTCTATAATTTATTTTATGTAATAATAAAATATTTACATTTAACAATAATCACAGATTATTTAACAATAATCAGAGACTTTGTTGTTAACATATTAAACTGATTTAAAACAAAAATTGCTCAAAGATAATTTACATGCATATTTTGTGGATCGATTTTGTTCTTTGTGGTTAATGGTGCAGCAGATTTTTGTGCTCCTTCATTTTAATTATAAAAATTACAAATAATAACTTATTTTAAAGCTGACACATTATTTTATGCACACAATGATTATCACTTAGATCTAAATATGAAACACCATTTGGAATTGAGTCAATTTCATTCGTTTTTTTTTCTCCGTAATTTTTAGAATTTGAAAGTTAAACCGACAACGAACATTGTCTTTGTTATAAATTATTGACTAATTTCGGTGCTTCTAAATTATTTATTAAAATCTTATTTTAAAAAATTAAATCGTTGTTTTCTTTATATTATAATTTTAGATAATAGAAACATTTAAAAAAATACCATAAGAACAAATTACTAAACAATCATTTCAATGCTAAAATTGTTCTAGAAACTGAATTTTTTAATACATAAACATATTATTTGTCAAACAAATCTCTACGCCGTCAAAATTTTAAAGTTGAAACAGAACAACAAAAAGACGGGAAACATAATTTTATTTTACTATTTGACATTCAATAGATTCAGAAAATTAATTTACCCCACTGTCTACTAATTATCATAAATTAACATACCAATATCAAACTTATCACAGATTGCGCTAAGTAGACTCACCAGTCAGACTCCACTCACATAATTGAAACTAATCTGAACGACTGAATCCGTGGCATCATAAAACCAGTTCGGTGATTCTCATGTTTTTAAACATAAAAGAGCCCATGCAGATGGACACAATACGTTATTTCCCGGATGTATTTTTTTTACTAGCAATTTAAAAAAAATTGTATCCTTATTTAATCTAGTTAAATATCTCGTAAAATTTTTGACCTTATTAATTTGAATGGCTGTGAAAACAGGTCTCTTGACATGACTGCCATATTTTCACGCCAGTTTGTCTAGTGATTCTTTCCGGTCATGTGACACAGTTGTTTTGAGCATTTTGTCATTACATGGCTCAAGTGAATTATATCACATTATAGTCATTATATCACATTATAGGCATTATATCACATTATAGTCATTATATCACATTATAGTCATTATATCACATTATAGTCATTATATCACATTATAGTCATTATATCACATTATAGTCATTATATCACATTATAGGCATTATATCACATTATATTCATTATATCACATTATAGTCATTATATCACATTATAGTCATTATATCACAGTATAGTCATTATATCACATTATAGTCATTATATCACATTATAGTCATTATATCACATTATAGTCATTATATCACATTATAGTCATTATATCACATTATAGGCATTATATCACATTATAGTCATTATATCACATTATAGTCATTATATCACATTATAGTCATTATATCACATTATAGGCATTATATCACATTATAGGCATTATATCACATTATAGGCATTATTTAAATACTCAGTTCCTTGTCCGTGCTACCATCATTATTTTAGCACTGAGTACCTTGCCCGTGCTGCCGTTATTATTTTAGCACTGAGTACCTTGCCTGCGCTGCCGTTATTATTTTGGCACTGAGTACCTTGCCTGTGCTGCCGTTATTATTTTAGTACTGAGTACCTTGCCTGTGCTGCCGTTATTATTTTAGCACTGAGTACCTAGTCTGTGCTGCCGTCTTGTTTTCTAAAATCCTTTATATTAACTTGAGGTGTCTGGTTGAGCACTGTCGAAAAAAATTGGATCGATGTTTAAGCCACTTCCTCGTAAGCTAACGAGCTGAAATTTTGGAGACAGACTTGTGCCGATGATAAAAATGATGTATCAAGATTTCAGATCGATCCCATGTACAGTAATTAAATCAATGAATTTTTAGATTATCTTTATTTTTCTGTATGTAGCATGTTAACTTCTTTTGCTATAGTGTCGTGGTGCGTATTATATTGAACGATCTCTCTGTCGCGCAATAAGGTGCGTATTTTATTGACAATACTTTTTATAAACATATTCCTGATCGGTGCCCATTATATTAAACATGTATTACGATACTTAACTACAATTTTGTACTTTTGGATTGTCTTGCGCTGCGTATTATAATGAACATTCTTTTAGTTATGACTCGTACATAAAGGATTTATAATCAAAAACTTGTTTTTTTAAAGTTTTTTTAATATATTTTAAATCCTTTAAATTAACTTGTGGTGTCTGTTTGAGCCCTCGCTTGTCGAAAAAAACTTTGGACCGATTTTTAAGCCTCTTGCTCGTAGGTTTGCGAGGTGAAATTTTCAGGCAGTTTTGTGCCGATGATAAAAATGATGTATCAAAATTTCAGATCGATCGCTTGTATTGTAATTAAATTATTGAATTTTTAGATTATTTTATTTATCTCTATGTATAATGTTAATTTTTGAGATAGAGTGTCGTGGTGCGTATTATATTGAACGACCCTTTTAATACTTTCTTGTTGCGCGATTCGGTGCGTATTATATGGACGATAATTTTAAAACGATATATTCCCAATTGGTGCACATTATATTAAACATGTTTTACGAGACATAACTAAAATTTTGGATTTTTGGATTGTCCTGCGCTGCGTATTATAATGAACACTATTGTATTACCCTAGTATCGCGGAAGTTTTCAAAATAAATACATTTCAGCTGAAATCTATTTATTTTGAAAAAATACACATGACAATAAAAAGAAGAACTTTCATTTATTTTATTTATTTTTATTTGATTCATTTTTTATTATATTGAACAATTTTATGCGGAACGTTCGAAAAGAGTTATTTTTGGTGCAGTAATTTGGTGCGCTGCTTTCTAAAATTAGTAGCGTCACGGACAGACGGACGTGACATACATTGCAAATTATTTCTATTGATTCTTTTAGTTATGTCTCTTATATAAAGGATTTATAGTCAAAAACTTTTTTTTAAAATTACTCTTTAAAAAATTCATTCTGAATTTCAGATCGATCGATCGTACCGTAATTAAATTAATGCATTTTTAGTTTATCCTTATATGAGGTATGTAATTCAAATTCACTGTTTGTTATTGTTTTTTTCCCACGTGAATGTTTGAGTTGACGCGACCCATCGAAGTACCGCGTGCTTTTGTTTACATTTTACGTGTCATGCTGAGCTCAGTCCCCCCCCACCCCCTAGGGTTATGAAGCAAAGTTGAGTTAAGAGTTTGAAAATACTGTTAGTTATGTCTCATATATAAGGGATTTATAGTCAAAAACTTTGTTTTTACGGGTTTGTTTTATTAAATCCCTTATATTAACTTCACCGCCGGTCGTCTCTGTCTGTCTGTCTTGGGCGGGCGGAAAAATAAATGTGAAAAATGACCCACTTTCCGTGATGCGATCGGGCTGAAATTTGGCACACGGACCCGTGTCACCTAACAATGCATCGTATCAAAATTTCAGATCGATCAAACGTACCGTAATTAAATTAATGCATTTTTAGTTTATCCTTATATAACGTATGTAATTCAAATTCACGGTTTGTTATTGTTTTTTTCTTCCACTTCCACTTGAGAGTTTGAGTTGACGCCGACCGTCGTGCCGACACCCCCTCACGTCCCACCCCCCGTTATTAAAGACAAGGGACATCACTCGGTGTCCGTCTGTAAATTTTTGTAGCGTTGGAACATAATCAATACTTTTAGTTCTGTTTCATATATAAGGGATTTATAGTCAAAAACTATGTTTTTACGGTTTTTTTTTCCTTCTCTTTTCTGAAACTTCCCCATATTTGTATTGACGTTTGGCGGTGTGGTCTTGTTATTCCGTTTAATGTTAATTTGAGCCGTTTTAAAACAATTAACACATTATTTAGTACAAATGTTTCAAACACTTTTTTTTCATCTTGGTTGTTGAATCATTTTCAATTTAGTATGGCATCACTTCTAAATATGAGATTAGTAGCAAATGGACTTCACGGGATGGGAGGGAACTCGTGTTGTTTGGCCATCTGTGACCGAGGACGTCCATGGGATGGGTGGGAACTCGTGTTGTTTGGCCATCTGTGACCGAGGACGTCCATGGGATGGGAGGGAACTCGTGTTGTTTGGCCATCTGTGACCGAGGACGTCCATGGGATGGGAGGGAACTCGTGTTGTTTGGTCATCTGTGACCGAGGACGTCCATGGGATGGGAGGGAACTCGTGTTGTTTGGTCATCCATGACTGAGGACGTCCGTGGGATGGGAGGGAACTCGTGTTGTTTGGTCATCCATGACTGAGGACGTCCGTGGGATGGGAGTGAACTCGTGTTGTTTGGTCATCTGTGACTGAGGACGTCCATGGGATGGGGGGGAACTCGTGTTGTTTGGTCATCCGTGACCGAGGACGTCCATGGACGAGTTGGACTTTGAGTGGGGCGGGGATGATAAAAGTGGGAGTTGGGGAGGTGGCGGGAGTTCTTGACAGTGTGGTCAGCTTTGCGTGGGCCACAGCCGTGTGATAACCAACATGTGGTACTGAGAGATGTACACGAGGTTATGTTGGGGCCTTTTAGTCACACGTATTTATAACGTGACCCAGCATAAAGGAATATTGTGAGTAATTGTGACTTTGGATTTTATGTGTCTAAAATAATAATAAATTAATAAGATATTTGAAATCTTAGACCCAAGACGCTGGTATATAGACCCAAGACGCTGGTATATAGACCCAAGACGCTGGTATATAGACCCAAGACGCTGGTATATAGACCCAAGACGCTGGTATATAGACCCAAGACGCTGGTATATAGACCCAAGACGCTGGTATATAGACCCAAGACGCTGGTATATAGACCCAAGACGCTGGTATATAGACCCAAGACGCTGGTATATAGACCCAAGACGCTGGTATATAGACCCAAGACGCTGGTATATAGACCCAAGACGCTGGTATATAGACCCAAGACGCTGGTATATAGACCCAAGACGCTGGTATATAGACCCAAGACGCTGGTATATAGACCCAAGACGCTGGTATATAGACCCAAGACGCTGGTATATAGACCCAAGACGCTGGTATATAGACCCAAGACGCTGGTATATAGACCCAAGACGCTGGTATATAGACCCAAGACGCTGGTATATAGACCCAAGACGCTGGTATATAGACCCAAGACGCTGGTATATAGACCCAAGACGCTGGTATATAGACCCAAGACGCTGGTATATAGACCCAAGACGCTGGTATATAGACCCAAGACGCTGGTATATAGACCCAAGACGCTGGTATATAGACCCAAGACGCTGGTATATAGACCCAAGACGCTGGTATAGACCCAAGACGCTGGTATATAGACCCAAGACGCTGGTATATAGACCCAAGACGCTGGTATATAGACCCAAGACGCTGGTATATAGACCCAAGACGCTGGTATATAGACCCAAGACGCTGGTATATAGACCCAAGACGCTGGTATATAGACCCAAGACGCTGGTATATAGACCCAAGACGCTGGTATATAGACCCAAGACGCTGGTATATAGACCCAAGACGCTGGTATATAGACCCAAGACGCTGGTATATAGACCCAAGACGCTGGTATATAGACCCAAGACGCTGGTATATAGACCCAAGACGCTGGTATATAGACCCAAGACGCTGGTATATAGACCCAAGACGCTGGTATATAGACCCAAGACGCTGGTATATAGACCCAAGACGCTGGTATATAGACCCAAGACGCTGGTATATAGACCCAAGACGCTGGTATATAGACCCAAGACGCTGGTATATAGACCCAAGACGCTGGTATATAGACCCAAGACGCTGGTATATAGACCCAAGACGCTGGTATATAGACCCAAGACGCTGGTATATAGACCCAAGACGCTGGTATATAGACCCAAGACGCTGGTATATAGACCCAAGACGCTGGTATATAGACCCAAGACGCTGGTATATAGACCCAAGACGCTGGTATATAGACCCAAGACGCTGGTATATAGACCCAAGACGCTGGTATATAGACCCAAGACGCTGGTATATAGACCCAAGACGCTGGTATATAGACCCAAGACGCTGGTATATAGACCCAAGACGCTGGTATATAGACCCAAGACGCTGGTATATAGACCCAAGACGCTGGTATATAGACCCAAGACGCTGGTATATAGACCCAAGACGCTGGTATATAGACCCAAGACGCTGGTATATAGACCCAAGACGCTGGTATATAGACCCAAGACGCTGGTATATAGACCCAAGACGCTGGTATATAGACCCAAGACGCTGGTATATAGACCCAAGACGCTGGTATATAGACCCAAGACGCTGGTATATAGACCCAAGACGCTGGTATATAGACCCAAGACGCTGGTATATAGACCCAAGACGCTGGTATATAGACCCAAGACGCTGGTATATAGACCCAAGACGCTGGTATATAGACCCAAGACGCTGGTATATAGACCCAAGACGCTGGTATATAGACCCAAGACGCTGGTATATAGACCCAAGACGCTGGTATATAGACCCAAGACGCTGGTATATAGACCCAAGACGCTGGTATATAGACCCAAGACGCTGGTATATAGACCCAAGACGCTGGTATATAGACCCAAGACGCTGGTATATAGACCCAAGACGCTGGTATATAGACCCAAGACGCTGGTATATAGACCCAAGACGCTGGTATATAGACCCAAGACGCTGGTATATAGACCCAAGACGCTGGTATATAGACCCAAGACGCTGGTATATAGACCCAAGACGCTGGTATATAGACCCAAGACGCTGGTATATAGACCCAAGACGCTGGTATATAGACCCAAGACGCTGGTATATAGACCCAAGACGCTGGTATATAGACCCAAGACGCTGGTATATAGACCCAAGACGCTGGTATATAGACCCAAGACGCTGGTATATAGACCCAAGACGCTGGTATATAGACCCAAGACGCTGGTATATAGACCCAAGACGCTGGTATATAGACCCAAGACGCTGGTATATAGACCCAAGACGCTGGTATATAGACCCAAGACGCTGGTATATAGACCCAAGACGCTGGTATATAGACCCAAGACGCTGGTATATAGACCCAAGACGCTGGTATATAGACCCAAGACGCTGGTATATAGACCCAAGACGCTGGTATATAGACCCAAGACGCTGGTATATAGACCCAAGACGCTGGTATATAGACCCAAGACGCTGGTATATAGACCCAAGACGCTGGTATATAGACCCAAGACGCTGGTATATAGACCCAAGACGCTGGTATATAGACCCAAGACGCTGGTATATAGACCCAAGACGCTGGTATATAGACCCAAGACGCTGGTATATAGACCCAAGACGCTGGTATATAGACCCAAGACGCTGGTATATAGACCCAAGACGCTGGTATATAGACCCAAGACGCTGGTATATAGACCCAAGACGCTGGTATATAGACCCAAGACGCTGGTATATAGACCCAAGACGCTGGTATATAGACCCAAGACGCTGGTATATAGACCCAAGACGCTGGTATATAGACCCAAGACGCTGGTATATAGACCCAAGACGCTGGTATATAGACCCAAGACGCTGGTATATAGACCCAAGACGCTGGTATATAGACCCAAGACGCTGGTATATAGACCCAAGACGCTGGTATATAGACCCAAGACGCTGGTATATAGACCCAAGACGCTGGTATATAGACCCAAGACGCTGGTATATAGACCCAAGACGCTGGTATATAGACCCAAGACGCTGGTATATAGACCCAAGACGCTGGTATATAGACCCAAGACGCTGGTATATAGACCCAAGACGCTGGTATATAGACCCAAGACGCTGGTATATAGACCCAAGACGCTGGTATATAGACCCAAGACGCTGGTATATAGACCCAAGACGCTGGTATATAGACCCAAGACGCTGGTATATAGACCCAAGACGCTGGTATATAGACCCAAGACGCTGGTATATAGACCCAAGACGCTGGTATATAGACCCAAGACGCTGGTATATAGACCCAAGACGCTGGTATATAGACCCAAGACGCTGGTATATAGACCCAAGACGCTGGTATATAGACCCAAGACGCTGGTATATAGACCCAAGACGCTGGTATATAGACCCAAGACGCTGGTATATAGACCCAAGACGCTGGTATATAGACCCAAGACGCTGGTATATAGACCCAAGACGCTGGTATATAGACCCAAGACGCTGGTATATAGACCCAAGACGCTGGTATATAGACCCAAGACGCTGGTATATAGACCCAAGACGCTGGTATATAGACCCAAGACGCTGGTATATAGACCCAAGACGCTGGTATATAGACCCAAGACGCTGGTATATAGACCCAAGACGCTGGTATATAGACCCAAGACGCTGGTATATAGACCCAAGACGCTGGTATATAGACCCAAGACGCTGGTATATAGACCCAAGACGCTGGTATATAGACCCAAGACGCTGGTATATAGACCCAAGACGCTGGTATATAGACCCAAGACGCTGGTATATAGACCCAAGACGCTGGTATATAGACCCAAGACGCTGGTATATAGACCCAAGACGCTGGTATATAGACCCAAGACGCTGGTATATAGACCCAAGACGCTGGTATATAGACCCAAGACGCTGGTATATAGACCCAAGACGCTGGTATATAGACCCAAGACGCTGGTATATAGACCCAAGACGCTGGTATATAGACCCAAGACGCTGGTATATAGACCCAAGACGCTGGTATATAGACCCAAGACGCTGGTATATAGACCCAAGACGCTGGTATATAGACCCAAGACGCTGGTATATAGACCCAAGACGCTGGTATATAGACCCAAGACGCTGGTATATAGACCCAAGACGCTGGTATATAGACCCAAGACGCTGGTATATAGACCCAAGACGCTGGTATATAGACCCAAGACGCTGGTATATAGACCCAAGACGCTGGTATATAGACCCAAGACGCTGGTATATAGACCCAAGACGCTGGTATATAGACCCAAGACGCTGGTATATAGACCCAAGACGCTGGTATATAGACCCAAGACGCTGGTATATAGACCCAAGACGCTGGTATATAGACCCAAGACGCTGGTATATAGACCCAAGACGCTGGTATATAGACCCAAGACGCTGGTATATAGACCCAAGACGCTGGTATATAGACCCAAGACGCTGGTATATAGACCCAAGACGCTGGTATATAGACCCAAGACGCTGGTATATAGACCCAAGACGCTGGTATATAGACCCAAGACGCTGGTATATAGACCCAAGACGCTGGTATATAGACCCAAGACGCTGGTATATAGACCCAAGACGCTGGTATATAGACCCAAGACGCTGGTATATAGACCCAAGACGCTGGTATATAGACCCAAGACGCTGGTATATAGACCCAAGACGCTGGTATATAGACCCAAGACGCTGGTATATAGACCCAAGACGCTGGTATATAGACCCAAGACGCTGGTATATAGACCCAAGACGCTGGTATATAGACCCAAGACGCTGGTATATAGACCCAAGACGCTGGTATATAGACCCAAGACGCTGGTATATAGACCCAAGACGCTGGTATATAGACCCAAGACGCTGGTATATAGACCCAAGACGCTGGTATATAGACCCAAGACGCTGGTATATAGACCCAAGACGCTGGTATATAGACCCAAGACGCTGGTATATAGACCCAAGACGCTGGTATATAGACCCAAGACGCTGGTATATAGACCCAAGACGCTGGTATATAGACCCAAGACGCTGGTATATAGACCCAAGACGCTGGTATATAGACCCAAGACGCTGGTATATAGACCCAAGACGCTGGTATATAGACCCAAGACGCTGGTATATAGACCCAAGACGCTGGTATATAGACCCAAGACGCTGGTATATAGACCCAAGACGCTGGTATATAGACCCAAGACGCTGGTATATAGACCCAAGACGCTGGTATATAGACCCAAGACGCTGGTATATAGACCCAAGACGCTGGTATATAGACCCAAGACGCTGGTATATAGACCCAAGACGCTGGTATATAGACCCAAGACGCTGGTATATAGACCCAAGACGCTGGTATATAGACCCAAGACGCTGGTATATAGACCCAAGACGCTGGTATATAGACCCAAGACGCTGGTATATAGACCCAAGACGCTGGTATATAGACCCAAGACGCTGGTATATAGACCCAAGACGCTGGTATATAGACCCAAGACGCTGGTATATAGACCCAAGACGCTGGTATATAGACCCAAGACGCTGGTATATAGACCCAAGACGCTGGTATATAGACCCAAGACGCTGGTATATAGACCCAAGACGCTGGTATATAGACCCAAGACGCTGGTATATAGACCCAAGACGCTGGTATATAGACCCAAGACGCTGGTATATAGACCCAAGACGCTGGTATATAGACCCAAGACGCTGGTATATAGACCCAAGACGCTGGTATATAGACCCAAGACGCTGGTATATAGACCCAAGACGCTGGTATATAGACCCAAGACGCTGGTATATAGACCCAAGACGCTGGTATATAGACCCAAGACGCTGGTATATAGACCCAAGACGCTGGTATATAGACCCAAGACGCTGGTATATAGACCCAAGACGCTGGTATATAGACCCAAGACGCTGGTATATAGACCCAAGACGCTGGTATATAGACCCAAGACGCTGGTATATAGACCCAAGACGCTGGTATATAGACCCAAGACGCTGGTATATAGACCCAAGACGCTGGTATATAGACCCAAGACGCTGGTATATAGACCCAAGACGCTGGTATATAGACCCAAGACGCTGGTATATAGACCCAAGACGCTGGTATATAGACCCAAGACGCTGGTATATAGACCCAAGACGCTGGTATATAGACCCAAGACGCTGGTATATAGACCCAAGACGCTGGTATATAGACCCAAGACGCTGGTATATAGACCCAAGACGCTGGTATATAGACCCAAGACGCTGGTATATAGACCCAAGACGCTGGTATATAGACCCAAGACGCTGGTATATAGACCCAAGACGCTGGTATATAGACCCAAGACGCTGGTATATAGACCCAAGACGCTGGTATATAGACCCAAGACGCTGGTATATAGACCCAAGACGCTGGTATATAGACCCAAGACGCTGGTATATAGACCCAAGACGCTGGTATATAGACCCAAGACGCTGGTATATAGACCCAAGACGCTGGTATATAGACCCAAGACGCTGGTATATAGACCCAAGACGCTGGTATATAGACCCAAGACGCTGGTATATAGACCCAAGACGCTGGTATATAGACCCAAGACGCTGGTATATAGACCCAAGACGCTGGTATATAGACCCAAGACGCTGGTATATAGACCCAAGACGCTGGTATATAGACCCAAGACGCTGGTATATAGACCCAAGACGCTGGTATATAGACCCAAGACGCTGGTATATAGACCCAAGACGCTGGTATATAGACCCAAGACGCTGGTATATAGACCCAAGACGCTGGTATATAGACCCAAGACGCTGGTATATAGACCCAAGACGCTGGTATATAGACCCAAGACGCTGGTATATAGACCCAAGACGCTGGTATATAGACCCAAGACGCTGGTATATAGACCCAAGACGCTGGTATATAGACCCAAGACGCTGGTATATAGACCCAAGACGCTGGTATATAGACCCAAGACGCTGGTATATAGACCCAAGACGCTGGTATATAGACCCAAGACGCTGGTATATAGACCCAAGACGCTGGTATATAGACCCAAGACGCTGGTATATAGACCCAAGACGCTGGTATATAGACCCAAGACGCTGGTATATAGACCCAAGACGCTGGTATATAGACCCAAGACGCTGGTATGGTAATTTAAAATATATTTCGCTCAAAACGAGTAACATGATGTAATGGACTCTAATATTACATGATTCATGCAGACAGAGTAACACGATGTAATGGACTCTAATATTACATGATTCATGCAGACAGAGTAACACGATGTAATGGACTCTAATATTACATGATTCATGCAGACAGAGTAACACGATGTAATGGACTCTAATATTACATGATTCATGCAGACAGAGTAACACGATGTAATGGACTCTAATATTACATGATTCATGCAGACAGAGTAACACGATGTAATGGACTCTAATATTACATGATTCATGCAGACAGAGTAACACGATGTAATGGACTCTAATATTACATGATTCATGCAGACAGAGTAACACGATGTAATGGACTCTAATATTACATGATTCATGCAGACAGAGTAACACGATGTAATGGACTCTAATATTACATGATTCATGCAGACAGAGTAACACGATGTAATGGACTCTAATATTACATGATTCATGCAGACAGAGTAACACGATGTAATGGACTCTAATATTACATGATTCATGCAGACAGAGTAACACGATGTAATGGACTCTAATATTACATGATTCATGCAGACAGAGTAACACGATGTAATGGACTCTAATATTACATGATTCATGCAGACAGAGTAACACGATGTAATGGACTCTAATATTACATGATTCATGCAGACAGAGTAACACGATGTAATGGACTCTAATATTACATGATTCATGCAGACAGAGTAACACGATGTAATGGACTCTAATATTACATGATTCATGCAGACAGAGTAACACGATGTAATGGACTCTAATATTACATGATTCATGCAGACAGAGTAACACGATGTAATGGACTCTAATATTACATGATTCATGCAGACAGAGTAACACGATGTAATGGACTCTAATATTACATGATTCATGCAGACAGAGTAACACGATGTAATGGACTCTAATATTACATGATTCATGCAGACAGAGTAACACGATGTAATGGACTCTAATATTACATGATTCATGCAGACAGAGTAACACGATGTAATGGACTCTAATATTACATGATTCATGCAGACAGAGTAACACGATGTAATGGACTCTAATATTACATGATTCATGCAGACAGAGTAACACGATGTAATGGACTCTAATATTACATGATTCATGCAGACAGAGTAACACGATGTAATGGACTCTAATATTACATGATTCATGCAGACAGAGTAACACGATGTAATGGACTCTAATATTACATGATTCATGCAGACAGAGTAACACGATGTAATGGACTCTAATATTACATGATTCATGCAGACAGAGTAACACGATGTAATGGACTCTAATATTACATGATTCATGCAGACAGAGTAACACGATGTAATGGACTCTAATATTACATGATTCATGCAGACAGAGTAACACGATGTAATGGACTCTAATATTACATGATTCATGCAGACAGAGTAACACGATGTAATGGACTCTAATATTACATGATTCATGCAGACAGAGTAACACGATGTAATGGACTCTAATATTACATGATTCATGCAGACAGAGTAACACGATGTAATGGACTCTAATATTACATGATTCATGCAGACAGAGTAACACGATGTAATGGACTCTAATATTACATGATTCATGCAGACAGAGTAACACGATGTAATGGACTCTAATATTACATGATTCATGCAGACAGAGTAACACGATGTAATGGACTCTAATATTACATGATTCATGCAGACAGAGTAACACGATGTAATGGACTCTAATATTACATGATTCATGCAGACAGAGTAACACGATGTAATGGACTCTAATATTACATGATTCATGCAGACAGAGTAACACGATGTAATGGACTCTAATATTACATGATTCATGCAGACAGAGTAACACGATGTAATGGACTCTAATATTACATGATTCATGCAGACAGAGTAACACGATGTAATGGACTCTAATATTACATGATTCATGCAGACAGAGTAACACGATGTAATGGACTCTAATATTACATGATTCATGCAGACAGAGTAACACGATGTAATGGACTCTAATATTACATGATTCATGCAGACAGAGTAACACGATGTAATGGACTCTAATATTACATGATTCATGCAGACAGAGTAACACGATGTAATGGACTCTAATATTACATGATTCATGCAGACAGAGTAACACGATGTAATGGACTCTAATATTACATGATTCATGCAGACAGAGTAACACGATGTAATGGACTCTAATATTACATGATTCATGCAGACAGAGTAACACGATGTAATGGACTCTAATATTACATGATTCATGCAGACAGAGTAACACGATGTAATGGACTCTAATATTACATGATTCATGCAGACAGAGTAACACGATGTAATGGACTCTAATATTACATGATTCATGCAGACAGAGTAACACGATGTAATGGACTCTAATATTACATGATTCATGCAGACAGAGTAACACGATGTAATGGACTCTAATATTACATGATTCATGCAGACAGAGTAACACGATGTAATGGACTCTAATATTACATGATTCATGCAGACAGAGTAACACGATGTAATGGACTCTAATATTACATGATTCATGCAGACAGAGTAACACGATGTAATGGACTCTAATATTACATGATTCATGCAGACAGAGTAACACGATGTAATGGACTCTAATATTACATGATTCATGCAGACAGAGTAACACGATGTAATGGACTCTAATATTACATGATTCATGCAGACAGAGTAACACGATGTAATGGACTCTAATATTACATGATTCATGCAGACAGAGTAACACGATGTAATGGACTCTAATATTACATGATTCATGCAGACAGAGTAACACGATGTAATGGACTCTAATATTACATGATTCATGCAGACAGAGTAACACGATGTAATGGACTCTAATATTACATGATTCATGCAGACAGAGTAACACGATGTAATGGACTCTAATATTACATGATTCATGCAGACAGAGTAACACGATGTAATGGACTCTAATATTACATGATTCATGCAGACAGAGTAACACGATGTAATGGACTCTAATATTACATGATTCATGCAGACAGAGTAACACGATGTAATGGACTCTAATATTACATGATTCATGCAGACAGAGTAACACGATGTAATGGACTCTAATATTACATGATTCATGCAGACAGAGTAACACGATGTAATGGACTCTAATATTACATGATTCATGCAGACAGAGTAACACGATGTAATGGACTCTAATATTACATGATTCATGCAGACAGAGTAACACGATGTAATGGACTCTAATATTACATGATTCATGCAGACAGAGTAACACGATGTAATGGACTCTAATATTACATGATTCATGCAGACAGAGTAACACGATGTAAT
This sequence comes from Ampullaceana balthica, assembly GCA_944989445.1. NCBI lineage: Eukaryota > Metazoa > Mollusca > Gastropoda > Lymnaeidae > Ampullaceana > Ampullaceana balthica. Next base: position 22,425 of record CALYLW010001764.1, read on the forward strand.
GGACTCTAATATTACATGATTCATGCAGACAGAGTAACACGATGTAATGGACTCTAATATTACATGATTCATGCAGACAGAGTAACACGATGTAATGGACTCTAATATTACATGATTCATGCAGACAGAGTAACACGATGTAATGGACTCTAATATTACATGATTCATGCAGACAGAGTAACACGATGTAATGGACTCTAATATTACATGATTCATGCAGACAGAGTAACACGATGTAATGGACTCTAATATTACATGATTCATGCAGACAGAGTAACACGATGTAATGGACTCTAATATTACATGATTCATGCAGACAGAGTAACACGATGTAATGGACTCTAATATTACATGATTCATGCAGACAGAGTAACACGATGTAATGGACTCTAATATTACATGATTCATGCAGACAGAGTAACACGATGTAATGGACTCTAATATTACATGATTCATGCAGACAGAGTAACACGATGTAATGGACTCTAATATTACATGATTCATGCAGACAGAGTAACACGATGTAATGGACTCTAATATTACATGATTCATGCAGACAGAGTAACACGATGTAATGGACTCTAATATTACATGATTCATGCAGACAGAGTAACACGATGTAATGGACTCTAATATTACATGATTCATGCAGACAGAGTAACACGATGTAATGGACTCTAATATTACATGATTCATGCAGACAGAGTAACACGATGTAATGGACTCTAATATTACATGATTCATGCAGACAGAGTAACACGATGTAATGGACTCTAATATTACATGATTCATGCAGACAGAGTAACACGATGTAATGGACTCTAATATTACATGATTCATGCAGACAGAGTAACACGATGTAATGGACTCTAATATTACATGATTCATGCAGACAGAGTAACACGATGTAATGGACTCTAATATTACATGATTCATGCAGACAGAGTAACACGATGTAATGGACTCTAATATTACATGATTCATGCAGACAGAGTAACACGATGTAATGGACTCTAATATTACATGATTCATGCAGACAGAGTAACACGATGTAATGGACTCTAATATTACATGATTCATGCAGACAGAGTAACACGATGTAATGGACTCTAATATTACATGATTCATGCAGACAGAGTAACACGATGTAATGGACTCTAATATTACATGATTCATGCAGACAGAGTAACACGATGTAATGGACTCTAATATTACATGATTCATGCAGACAGAGTAACACGATGTAATGGACTCTAATATTACATGATTCATGCAGACAGAGTAACACGATGTAATGGACTCTAATATTACATGATTCATGCAGACAGAGTAACACGATGTAATGGACTCTAATATTACATGATTCATGCAGACAGAGTAACACGATGTAATGGACTCTAATATTACATGATTCATGCAGACAGAGTAACACGATGTAATGGACTCTAATATTACATGATTCATGCAGACAGAGTAACACGATGTAATGGACTCTAATATTACATGATTCATGCAGACAGAGTAACACGATGTAATGGACTCTAATATTACATGATTCATGCAGACAGAGTAACACGATGTAATGGACTCTAATATTACATGATTCATGCAGACAGAGTAACACGATGTAATGGACTCTAATATTACATGATTCATGCAGACAGAGTAACACGATGTAATGGACTCTAATATTACATGATTCATGCAGACAGAGTAACACGATGTAATGGACTCTAATATTACATGATTCATGCAGACAGAGTAACACGATGTAATGGACTCTAATATTACATGATTCATGCAGACAGAGTAACACGATGTAATGGACTCTAATATTACATGATTCATGCAGACAGAGTAACACGATGTAATGGACTCTAATATTACATGATTCATGCAGACAGAGTAACACGATGTAATGGACTCTAATATTACATGATTCATGCAGACAGAGTAACACGATGTAATGGACTCTAATATTACATGATTCATGCAGACAGAGTAACACGATGTAATGGACTCTAATGTTACATGATTCATGCAGACAGAGTAACACGATGTAATGGACTCTAATATTACATGATTCATGCAGACAGAGTAACACGATGTAATGGACTCTAATATTACATGATTCATGCAGACAGAGTAACAGGATGCAATGATCAAGTGTGTTACCTGATCCATGCAGAGCACCTTTGAAGCTACATGTATTTAGTTTTTCTTGTCTGTTACAAAGTGGGGACCATAATTCTCCTAGACCTGACATAGCCACAGTCGACACGCAAAGCCTCATCAGCGGGAACGCAACTAAAAAACTACTTCCTTAATCAAACCACTTTGCTTGCACTTTGTGTTGGAAATTTGCTATAAATACTTTGCTTTTGGTTGAACTTTGGCCCCTAAATGGTTCGCCATCACTTTCCTAGACAACGGATTTCTCACACTGAATTTAATTTAGATCAGGAAATTTCTGTACACTTGCCTGTTCCAATACTGATTGAATGAAGATCTGCGTTGTGTTCAGATTCACCACTGAGGGAAAGGGGGAGTGTAGGGAATGGATCCCACAGGTGACACCATCACAAGTGTTCACACAAACATGAATTTAATAACCCGGTTAAAACAAAGTTTTTTTTACTATAAATCCCTTATATTTGAGACAACTAAAAGTATTGATATGTTCAATGTAGTACGCCACACGCGATAAACATTTACGGACCTAAACCGACTGATCTCCCCTGGCTTTAAAATCGGGGGAAGGGGGTGTGGACATCGATGGCTGGAGTGTACTTAAGTGGCACGTGGAAGGCGAACAATAGCAAACGGCGACATTAAATCACATAGAGTTATATTGAGACTAAAAATGCATTAATTTTATTACGATTCATTAGATCGATCTGAAATTTTGACACAATGCATTATTAGGTGACACGAGCCTATTTGCAAAAGTTCAGCTCGATAGCATCACGGGAAGGGGGCCGTCCATAAAGTACGTCACGCTCCGAGGGGGGGAGGGGGTCTAAGAAAGTGTGACACCTTGTGACAGGGGGAGGGGGTCAGGCCATGCGTGATGTCACACATTTATTATTTTTAGTATTTTTTTGCTAAGTTATTTATATTTTTTAAGTAGAATTTAAATAGCTTTAAAAATAATTTTCAAAAATTTTGTGAAACATAATTAGTTTTATGTCAAAATAGCATTGAAATGTGTATCTCCTGAATGTGTTGTTCATAAATCTGAATTGAATACAGCAGGACTGATATCGAAGGATCAGGAATGGTTTGACAATCATGTTCGTACCAGCCAATATTTCACTCAAATTGTTGTTAAATATCAGGACAAGAAATGTTGCGACAAAGCACGAAGCTCATATTTTAACGTTTTACCTTAAAGATTCTTCCCTCCTCCAATCACAATCAACCAAACAAATGATGGACTCAAAGCTTAAGAAAGAGCAGATGAAGATTCTCATAGATAATTTCCTTCCTTCTTTGTAGCACAAACTCTCAAATTTTATGAAATTATGCAAATATCAACAGGAGCTTTCAAAGTACAACCATATGATTACCAGCTTATTTGATTGACTTTGCAAAGTATGTCACTCATATTTTGCCTCACAAACAAATGTTGAAGAAACATTCAGGACAACACAGAGCTCGGGCTCAGGAGAATGTGCCCACCCAAACTGTTCAAGAATCAACTCAGATAAAACGCATCCGTACTTTAAGAATCACTTCTATAAGTCAAAGAGATCCCATGGCAGTTATTGACAGAGGAGAAAATGCACATACAGATGCTGTTGAGTGGCTAGATGAGGACGAGTTGATCTGTCTGCAATTATCCTTCCAGGAAACGATGATTGTGAAAGATTGATGTCAGTCGTAACTATGGATGAACACAGATGATGTCCAGGGAATATTTTTGAATGAAATATAATTCATAGGACCATAATAAACAGATTAAATATAACACAAGAGTTGGTTACATAATTTGTCAATCTAATCTTTTTTTTTAGTCAAATTGTTTTGTTTCCTTTTTATTATGTAATTTTAAAAATCCGGCTTCGGCAGGATTTCACTTCATAAATCCGGCTGGCCGGTAGATCCCTAATTTATATATATATTCATAATCATAATGGCCCCGGAAAATCCGGAATCCGGCAATTTTAACAAATCTGATTCCGGCTCCAGCCGGATTTCACTTCATAAATCCGGCCCACTTCAGCTCCATCCGGATTTCAAAATTTTGAATCCGGTACATCCCTACTTTTAAGTGGAAATTTTATATTTTAATACAATTTAATAGTGAAGTGTATTTTAAGTATTAAATTAAATATTTTAATTAGGTGTTAATTAAATTTTTTTTGGAAAGTGTGACGTACTTTAGGGGGGGTCCCGAGGTTTGTGACAGTTTGTGACAGGGGGAAGGGGGGTCAAAAATGGTCAAAAATAGCGTGACGTACTTTATGGACGGCCCCAAGTATGTGATTTTTTTACTTTTGTTTTTCCGCCCGCTCGACGACGATCGACACAGAGACTAGATTTCGAAGTTAATTTAAAGGATTTAAAAATTCTACATGTTCCCGCTATTTGGCACTTGTAGACTGAAAGGTGCTCTATGTGGGGGGCTGACATCAATCGTGGTGACGCCTTTTGTTGTAAAATAATTGAAGTGGGGGTATTTATTTAAGCTTTTAATATACTTCATGGGTGTGGTACAGCTGGAGGCTGCATGTACCGTGGAAAGGTTTGGTTAGAACTAATGAAAATTCTTACACAATATTTAACTTAAATGCTTTGTTTAGCACCTTTAGCAGATACGAAGTTCATGCATTGCGTCATCATAATTTTTTTATGTGTTATATCTAACAGCAATTACGCACATCACAAACAATATTTGAACTTGAAGCTTTATATTTCATATTAAGGGTTAACAATTCCAACTGAAGGATCTCGAGGATTGTCGCAGAAAAAAAACAACTTATATAATACTAGCTGGGGTACCCGGGATAGCACGATGTAAAAAAAAAGTAAACAGATTTTAAAAAAAAAGAAGAAAAAAAAGAATAGAATTCCACACCGTTGGACCTAGGATGCTGAAATTTTGCATGTGACCCTCATTTGACCCGGGACAGGTCATAAGCTATGTCAACTGGGGTTGAAACATAGCCTATGACCTGTAAAGGGTCAAATGAGGGTCCCATGCAAAATTTCAGCACCCTAGGTCAACCAGTGTGAAATTCTATGGGTAACACACAAAGAAACTTTCATCTTTATATATTAGATATAAGAAAACTATCACAAATGCGAACTTAATCAACTCAAATTTCAATGATTATTTCTAATAGTGTGATTAATACTAATTTCATTAATAATAAAGCGTATTTAAGAAGTAAAACTCAAAATATATTTTGGATAGTTTAATCGTGTACTAAGTTAAATTTTAAAATGTGCTCCATTGTAAGAAAAAATGTATACATAAGATCATATTATTTGTACAACCTTAACTGTACAGTGTTTTTCTCACTGGTCACGCGACCACTGGCAGTGAGACGAAGTTGTGTCGAATTCATTCCGTGGCGTGAATGACGTCAGATAGTCACGCGTCTACAGGCAGTAAAACCTTGTTTTGTCGGATGTATTTAGTCCCGATGATGACTTCAGAAGTCATAACTGTTTGGTTCCATGGAAGTGATGAGATTTGTTGTGGAGCTTGCCCTACTGAACTCTCCACTGACGATGTAAAGCTCTTTACGTGCCAACCTCTTGAGGTACAACACAACGACGACGACAGTGACAATGATGGCCAACAGAGCAGCGGAGACAGCAACAGACACACTAGTTATGACATGGGCGGAGTTTGTTGAATGCTGAATGGAGGTGGCTACCATTGGAGCTGGAAAGTAAATTGGAAAATGTTATGAAAGTAATTTGGACTATTTAGATATTGTATCTCCCTAATGAAAATGCCAATTCCAATTTTCTCTAAATTTACCTTTGAAATCTCCACATTTTGGACCTAAATAGCCATCCTGGCAACCAAGGACACAGGTGCCATCCACCGAGTGACAACTTGGCAAGCCGGAAGTCTTAGACGGGGTACAAGATTGGCTGCAGTTTTGACCACAGTCCTGGCCATACGTACCCTCGGGGCAATCTGAAAATACGAACACTGTCACAAAGTTGTTACATAAGATGTCACACTGTCACCAAGTTGTAATACAAACATTCCACACTGTCACCACGTTGTATTACAAAAATTCCACACTGTCACCAAGTTGTAATACAAACATTCCACACTGTCACCAAGTTGTAATACAAACATTCCACACTGTCACCAAGTTGTATTACAAACATTCCACACTGTCACCAAGTTGTAATACAAACATTCCACACTGTCACCAAGTTGTAATACAAACATTCCACACTGTCACCAAGTTGTAATACAAACATTCCACACTGTCACCAAGTTGTAATACAAACATTCCACACTGTCACCAAGTTGTAATAAAAAATATTCGACACTGCCACAAGTATCGCAAATCAGAAACCATTATAACAGTGACGTCATTTTTGAGGTTTCCCCTTACTAAGACAGCAGTGTCCACTTACTTTGGTTACAGAAAGGTGACGTGTATCCGGTCTGACATCCCTCACGACACTGACCATTGACAGGGTCACACTGAACATTGACACAGTGATCAGAACATATATTGGAGCAGTTGATTCCCCATGTTCCATCGTCACAGACTTGAAGTGATTGCAAGAAGTTAGTAAATAAAGAATGTTTTTTAGTGTATGAGCTATTGTATGTGTTGTGGGAAGGAAGAGTTTGAGTGTGTGTGTGTGGGAGAGAGAGAGAGAGTGTGTGTGTGTGTGAGTATAAAATTAGCAAAGAGTTTTATACACTTTAAAAAAAAGGAAACTATTCAAAATAAATTAAGTTAGAAAATAACGGGCAATTAAATTGCAATTTGAATGTCTCCACTTCTAAAGGACATAGGCATTAAATCAAAGTTTGATTTTGAAGGGATAAAAGCCAGATCATGAGCATTTTTATAGTTCTTTTAAGCAATTTCTTAAAACGATGAATTGACTTAAAAATTGATAGTTTGATATATTTTTCATACTTACACGTTAGACAATGAGGCATTTTGTAACCTAAAAGACATCCTCTAGTACACTGTCCGACGATATGGTGACATGACTGGTCAACACAGTGGTCATAGCATAGATTTGAACAGTTTATTCCCCATGTTCCTAAAGTGCATTCTAAAATTTTAAAGAAATAATAAAAGATATTTAAAAACATTTTAAAATAAAAATCTCTTCTAATTCTTTTTTTTTGAATTATAACTTACATCAATGCCCTTCTATACAATATTTTTAAAGCAATACAATTTTTAAAAAAATTAAAAGCCTCAATAGTTTCGATATTCCTAGAATCTATGACTTTTTCTGTTTGTTAAAATCTAAATTACGATGTTAAATTAACTTTTATTTTAATCTTTACTTTTTTTTGGAACCTTTTTCACTAAATTAATTGGTGTTAGAGTTAAATGTTCTATCTATTGTAATTTATAATTTAACGAACCGGTATTGCATTTCTCCCCCTTGAATCCAGGGAAACAACTGAAACAGTTTCCGTTGGTCGCTGAGCAACGGTTGCCTTGACAACGACAGGGACACATCTCGAAACAATTCCTCCCGTAATATCCTTCGTCACAAACTTCAGATGTATTAGAATTGTATTTTAAAAAGCGGCACATGAATTCAGTGCACATTTGGTCTACTGCATCAATGTATATGATCTTTTTATGTGTAAAATTTTGAATGCCAATATATATGTAGTACATGTATGCAGTAATCATATTCATACCGCTCTAAAATCTGATGTTTATTCTGACAGTCAAATTTCAAAACTATTAAACTCTCCTAGTTACCTTGAGAGCAATCTGGAGGCTGGTATCCAGCAATGCATCCGGCATCACACAAACCAGATGTCGGATCACAGGTTCCGTTATGGCAGTTAGGGTGACACTTCTGGGAACAACCTTGACCCCAGGTTCCAGGGTCACAAACTAAATTGTTTAGAGTTTGAGCATTATATCAGATATGACATCAGAAAACTTGAAAGTATAGGAAAACATTTAACTGATGAAATTTTTGCCTTTTTCTTTTTTTTAAATATTATTTTGAATGAGTAAACGAACCCGAGATAAACTTGGTGTTAGGTCTGTTTCAACGGGTTTACATTTGATACATTTAAACTAAATAAATATTTAACTAACTCAAAAAACAACAACACATCATGTTCTGAAGTCGCAAGAAAATTTATAAATATGCGAACACATTTCTACAAATTTACCCTGGTCACATTTATCTCCCTTGTATCCGATTTTATAAGTGTAACAACCTCCGTCGAATGGTGAGCAAGTGTTGTCATGTCCACCGCTTGGACACGGCTCCCTGCAGTTTCTTGCAAAGGAACTACTTTTGCATTCTGACATGAAATTTAGTCTAGGGTTACCATGCGCCCGGGTTTCTCCGGACTCGTCCTCTTTTTAAATCCTTTATATTAACTCGTGGTGTCTGTTTGAACCCTTGCTTGCTCGATTGTCTGTCGCCAAAACTTTGGATCGATTTTTAACCCACTTCCTCGTAAGCTAGCGATCTGAAATTTTGCAGGCAGACTTGTGCCGATGATAAAAACGATGCATCAAAATTTCAGATCGATCGCATGTAATGTAATTAAATTATTGAATTTTCACATTATTTTATTTTATCTCTATGTATCATGTTAAATTTGTTTGCTATAGTGTCGCATGGCGTATTATAGTGAACGACCTTTCATGTCGCGCAATAAGGTGCGTATTTTATTGACAAAACTTTTTATAAATATATTCCTGATCGGTGCGCATTATATTAAACACGTTTTACAGACATAACTATAATTTTGTATTTTTGGAATGGTCTTTCGCTGCGTATTATAATAAACATTCTTTTAGTTACGTCTCGTACATAAAGGATTTATAGTCAAAAACTTGTTTTTTTACGGTTTTTTTTAAAATTATGAACCTGTCCGGGCGGCTTTCCAGAAAATATGGCTTTGTCCGGGTTTTCTCAGACTCAAGTAAACCACTTACTGTGATCTATGATCCAAACGTCAATTTGCTGAAATACAGACAAGTTTGGTGATAATGACTCAGTATAAGATACTTTCACTACTGTTTGGTAAACTTCAGGAATTTAGTTACTAACTTACTGATTCTTTTACAGTCAGCTGATGTGGTGCACTGAACACTCAGTTAATACACGTTTATAATTACGCACGAACAATATTCAATGTAGTCAACTTTAAATCTAATGGTAAAACTTTTAATACTGTTCGATCCCGTTAAGTCGCGCTTCGTTATTGTGCGAAATCAGTTTTAGTCGCTATTATTCCATGGCTCACAAATTTTGTGACGTAACATAGCAATAAATAATGCTTACGTATAATTAAAGTTCCTTTAATATTGTGGAGAACCTCTGGGTACTCGTGCGACTAAACTTCTCTACTTCAATCACTGCAAACACAAAAATCTAACACAACTTTAACACTTATTAATTCTGTTTATTGCTTCACTTCTTCAATTCTTGCTCCTTCTCAATTAACACTAATCTCTCTGTCCAACTGTCTACAAGTCTACACTTTCCCTATCGGTCCGTCTCCCAGAGTGCCTTCTCCTATCTAGAGTCTCTGAGTGTGTCTCCGAGTGTCCGTAGTTGGTCCAGTGTTATAACCAACTCTCAGTCCTGAGGCCACGCCTCCAAATAACTCGCGTCAGTCCATTTGTGTCCAGTCTTCCGTCAGTTTCTAATTGTAATAGGTTCATCATATCTGTCAATCATCTCGTACCACCCCACCATAGATTGACTTGTGCGGGGGTGGGGCCGGTTTGTCATAACCGTCTCTGGTGAGACCCCCACCCCTTACCTATCCCCCCCTCCAGAGCACCTGCGCGTCTGGTCCTCCTATCTACCCCTGGGCAGATTTAACACCTCCGGTCACCTCGCTCGGCAACCTCCTTTCATCGCCGAGTCTAACTGACCGGGCCGGTTCACACCAGAATACCATTTCACGTCTTGTGGTCAAATTCCGGTGGCCACGTCGACTTCAAGGGACCAGATGTCTCTTTGAATGTTTCTAACTGCGCGAAAGATCTCCACAATATATTGGATTACAACAAGTGTACCGGGGTGTGTATTGAAATATATAATGCGTGAGAATAAACTGAATTTAATTTTAAATAAATACCGGAAAGAAAACACGTTTTTATTTGCATCCTTTATTATCTGACAATAAGTTACACTTAAATATGTACTAAATGACGACACATCGCGATTCACCTAAGTCGCGATTATATTATTATGGACCCAAACGAGCGCGACTTGACAGGGTCATATTAGATGCCAATTTAGTGTCCTCTTTTTTCAATCTGACAAGTATGGTAGCCCTAATTAAGTTGCAAGATTAAACAGAAATTGTCATAGACTTAAAGACACTCGGGGGAGGGGGCGGTATCCAAAGGTGCATCCAGCATCACACAATCCAGACGTCGGATCACAGGTTCCATTCTGGCAGTGACGGGGACACTTGTTGACACAACCTTGACCCCAGTTTCCGGGGTCAAACACTAATGGTGTTAAGATATTATGGAACTATATTATTAATTATCGCTTATCGGGTTGGTAAAAATACTTTTGTCTTTAAATTTAGAAATACATAAACAATTAAGAAAATTATTGAAATAATTAAAATACCCTATCCTCAACTTCCCATGAGTAAACGAAATATTTTTTCTTCTTCTGATACTTGAGATGTTTCAAATTTGTAAAGACCTAAAACAAAAGCGCTAACTTTGATGAAATATTTCAAAACTACCAACCGTACTGACAAAAGGGACCATACCACCCGCTCTCGCAGGGAGCACCGTTCTTACACCCGCCTCGAGCGGTGCACGAATTGTTGGGACAGTGGCATACGGACCAAGGCTGTGGAGTGCTCGTTGTTGTTGTCGTCGTAGTTGATGGTGCTATGGTCGTTGTTGGTTGTGTTGTGGTCGTAGTAGATGGTGTTGTAGTCCTTGTTTTTGGTGATGTTGCCATTGCTGGTGGGGTTCTGGTCGTTGTTCCTGAAACCATTAATAAAGATTTATTATTTTAAATCACACGATACGTATGCGATTCTTGTTTTTAATGTTTGCTGAATACATACATTTTTAAATTTTAAAATAACATTTGTTGCTGCACACCATGTGTTGCTGCACACCATGTGTTGCTTGCTGCACACCATGTGTTACTGCACACCATGTGTGTCTGCAGACCATGTGTTGCTGCACACAATGTGTTGCTTGCTGCACACCATGTGTTGCTGCACACCATGTGTGTCTGCAGACCATGTGTTGCTGCACACAATGTGTTGCTGCACACCATGTTTTGCTGCACACCATGTTTTGTTGCACACCATGTTTTGCTGCACACCATGTTTTGCTGCACACCATGTTTTGCTGCACATCATGTTTTGATGCACACTATGTTTGCTGCACACCATGTTTTGCTACACACCATGTGTTGCTGCACACCATGTGTTGCTGCACACCATGGGTTGCTGCACACCATGTTTTGCTACACACCATGTGTTGCTGCACACCATGTTTTGCTGCACACCATGTTTTGCTGCACACCATGTGTTGCTGCACACAATGTTTTGAGCTCTTATTTGCGTGTTGCGTCTTGAGTTTTTATCGTGACACATTTGTGAAGTGATTTTTATGTTTTTGTGAGGGATTCTAGCGGTAGCGCGCTCGACTGCTGAATCGAGGTAGAAGAAGGTTCTATTCTCGGTGCTGGCATGGCCCACACAATCCCTTTCTCGTTAGTGGTGGCTAAATAAAACTTGTTAACGCTACTTCACTTGCCTCATAGTCCGTCATGGACTGGAAAGGGGGTTATAAAATTGACTTTTCAAAAAAAAATTTGGAAAAGATGTTTTATCAGGTTTAATATAATCAATATCATATAAGGATATTGTGAAGACGTATATAGAAACGCAAAAGATAAAATTATGTAACTTGTTTGTTTTTTCGTCACATACAATTTTTTTTTATATTTGCCTAAAAATATTCGTTTCCGTATTTTACTTTTTGAAGAAGCTAATTCTATTCTACTGGATTGTAAATATGATATATTTATACATTCTTAGTAAAATGAAAATTTGATAATTTGGAGGCGTTCAGTAACTTGGAATTAAAAATGACAATAAATATGTATCAAAATAATTTTTTTAATGCTAAAAATGTTTTCGCATTTACCCTTATGTCCTTTGTGTGCTCAAATAAATTTCCAAGACGCACACCACAATCAACAGAGACACAGACCACAATCAAAAGAGACGCACACCACAATCAACAGAGACGCACACCACACTCAACAGAGACGCACACCACACTCAACAAAGACGCACACCACACTCAACAGAGACGCACACCACAATCAACAGAGACGCACACCACAATCAACAGAGACGCACACCACAATCAACAGAGATGCACACCACAATCAACAGAGACACACACACACACAAATAAAAAGAAGTAACATGTGTTTACTACACACACCTACACAAGAAAATTGTAATGTCGCTGAGAATAATGAATTATACACATAGATGTAACTAACAACAAATACACCACCATATAGTTGTTACTGAAATATACACATTGATGTCACCACCATAGAGATGTTACTCAAATATACATACATTGATGTTACCACCATAGAGATGTTACTCAAATATTCACATAGATGTCATCACCATAGAGATGTTACTCAAATATACACATTGATGTCATCACCATAGAGATGTTACTCAAATATACACATTGATGTCATCACCATAGAGATGTTACTCAAATATACACATTGATGTCACCACCATAGAGATGTTACTCAAATATACACATTGATGTCACCACCATAGAGATGTTACTCAAATATACACATTGATATCATCACCATAGAGATGTTACTCAAATATACACATTGATGTCACCACCATAGAGATGTTACTCAAATATACACATTGATATCATCACCATAGAGATGTTACTCAAATATACACATTGATGTCACCACCATAGAGATGTTACTCAAATATACACGTTGATATCATCACCATAGAGATGTTACTCAAATATACACATTGATATCATCACCATAGAGATGTTACTCAAATATACACATTGATGTCACCACCAAAGAGATGTTACTCAAATATACACGTTGATATTATCACCATAGAGATGTTACTCAAATATACACATTGATGTCACCACCAAAGAGATGTTACTCAAATATACACATTGATATCATCACCATAGAGATGTTACTCAAATATACACATTGATGTCATCACCATAGAGATGTTACTCAAATATACACATTGATGTCACCACCATAGAGATGTTACTCAAATATACACATTGATGTCACCACCATAGAGATGTTACTCAAATATACACATTGATGTCATCACCATAGAGATGTTACTCAAATATACACATAGATGTCATCACCATTGAGATGTTACTCAAATATACACATAGATGTCACCACCATAGAGATGTTACTCAAATATACACATTGATGTCACCACCATAGAGATGTTACTCAAATATACACATTGATCTCACCACCATATAGATGTTACTCAAATATACACATTGATGTCACCACCATAGAGATGTTACTCAAATATACACATTGATGTCACCACCATAGGTATGCCACTCAAATAAACACATAGATGTCACCACCATAGCAGTGTTACTCAAATATACAAATAGATGTCACCACCATAGAGGTGTTACACAAATATACAAATAGATGTCACCACCATAGCGGTGTTACTCAAATATACACATAGATGTCACCACCATAGAGATGTTACACAAATATACAAATAGATGTCACCACAATAGAGGTGTTACTCAAATATACACATTGATGTCACCACCATAGAGATGTTACTCAAATATACACATTGATGTCACCACCATAGAGATGTTACTCAAATATACACATTGATGTCAGCACCATAGAGATGTTACTCAAATATACACATTGATGTCACCACCATAGAGATGTTACTCAAATATACACATAGATGTCATCACCATAGAGATGTTACTCAAATATACACATAGATGTCACCACCAAAGAGATGTTACTCAAATATACACATTGATGTCACCACCATAGAGATGTTACTCAAATATACACATAGATGTCACCACCATAGAGATGTTACTCAAATATACACATTGATGACATCACCATAGAGATGTTACTCAAATATACACATTGATGTCACCACAATAGAGATGTTACTCAAATATACACATAGATGTCACCACCATAGAGATGTTACACAAATATACACATAGATGCCACCACCATAGAGATGTTACTCAAATATATACATAGATGTCATCACCATAGAGATTTTACTCAAATATACACATTGATGTCACCACCATAGAGATGTTACTCAAATATACACATTGATCTCACCACCATATAGTTGTTACTCAAATATACACATTGATTTCACCACCAAAGAGTTGTTACTCAAATATACACATTGATTTCACCACCATAGAGTTGTTACTCAAATATACACATTGATGTCATCACCATAGAGATGTTACTCAAATATACACATTGATGTCATCACCATAGAGATGTTACTCAAATATACACATTGATGTCACCACAATAGAGATGTTTCTCAAATATACACATAGATGTCACCACAATAGAGATGTTACTCAAATATACACATTGATGTCACCACCATAGAGATGTTACTCAAATATACACATTGATGTCACCACCATATAGATGTTACTCAAATATACACATTGATGTCACCACCAAAGAGTTGTTACTCAAATATACACATTGATGTCACCACCATAGAGATGTTACTCAAATATACACATTGATGTCACCACCATAGAGATGTTACTCAAATATACACATTGATGTCACCACCATATAGATGTTACTCAAATATACACATTGATTTCACCACCAAAGAGATGTTACTCAAATATACACATTGATTTCACCACCATAGAGATGTTACACAAATATACACATTGATGTCATCACCATGGAGATGATTTTCAAATATACACATAGATGTCACCACCATAGAGATGTTACACAAATATACACATAGATGTCATCACCATAGAGATGTTACTCAAATTTACACATTGATTTCACCACCATAGAGGTGTTACTCAATATACACATTGATGTCACCACCATATGAGATGTTACTCAAATATACACATTGATGTCACCACCATAGAGATGTTAATCAAATATACACATTGATGTCACCACCATAGAGATGTTACTTAAATATACACATTGATGTCACCACCACAGAGATGTTACTCAAATATACACATTGATTTCACCACCAAAGAGTTGTTACTCAAATATACACATTGATTTCACCACCAAAGAGTTGTTACTCAAATATACACATTGATGTCATCACCATAGAGATGTTACTCAAATATACACATTGATGTCATCACCATAGAGATGTTACTCAAATATACACATTGATGTCAGCACAATAGAGATGTTTCTCAAATATACACATAGATGTCACCACAATAGAGATGTTACTCAAATATACACATTGATGTCACCACCATAGAGATGTTACTCAAATATACACATTGATTTCACCACCATATAGATGTTACTCAAATATACACATTGATTTCACCACCAAAGAGTTGTTACTCAAATATACACATTGATGTCACCACCATAGAGATGTTACTCAAATATATACATTGATGTCACCACCATAGAGATGTTACTCAAATATACACATTGATCTCACCACCATATAGATGTTACTCAAATATACACATTGATTTCACCACCAAAGAGATGTTACTCAAATATACACATTGATTTCACCACCAAAGAGATGTTACTCAAATATACACATTGATGTCATCACCATGGAGATGATTTTCAAATATACACATAGATGTCACCACCATAGAGATGTTACACAAATATACACATAGATGTCATCACCATAGAGATGTTACTCAAATTTACACATTGATTTCACCACCATAGAGGTGTTACTCAATATACACATTGATGTCACCACTATTGAAATGTTACTCAAATATACACATTGATGTCACCACCATAGAGATGTTAATCAAATATACACATTGATGTCACCACCATAGAGATGTTACTTAAATATAAACATTGATGTCACCACCACAGAGATGTTACTCAAATATACACATTGATGTCACCACCATAGAGATGTTACTCAAATATACACATTGATTTAACCACCAAAGAGATGTTACTCAAATATACACATTGATGTCACCACTATAGAGATGTTACTCAAATATACACATTGATGTCACCACCATAGAGATGTTACACAAATATACACCTAGATGTCACCACCATAGAGATGTTACTCAAATATACACATACGTGTTACTAAGAACAAACTCTTGGGGCATCGTCCATCGATCACATTTATTATCTCCCCTACCACTTTATCCTCCCCTAACACCTTATCCTCCCCTAACACCTTATCCTCCCCTAACACCTTATCCTCCCCTGCCAGTTTCTCATTCCCTTTTCACCTTATCCTCACCTTTCACCTTATCCTTCCCTAACACCTTATCCTCCCTTACCACCTTATCCTCACCTACCACCTTATCCTCCCCTAACACCTTATCCTCCCCTAACACCTTATCCTCCCCTAACACATTATCCTCCCCTGCCAGTTTCTCATTCCCTTTTCACCTTATCCTCACCTTTCACCTTATCCTTCCCTAACACCTTATCCTCCCTTACCACCTTATCCTCACCTACCACCTTATCCTCCCCTAACACCTTATCCTCCCCTACCCCCTTATCATCCCCTGCCACCTTATCCTCCCCTACCACCTTATCCTTCCCTACCACCTTATCCTCCTCTAACACCTTATCCTCCCCTACCACCTTATCCTCCCCTACCAACTTATCCTCCCCTACCACCTTATCCTCCCCAACCCCCTTATCCTCCCCTACCACCTTATCCTCCCCTACCACCTTATCCCCCCTACCATCTTATCCTCCCATACAACCTTATCCTACCCTACCACCTTATCCTCCCCTACCACCTTATCCTCCCCAACCCCCTTATCCTCCCCTACCACCTTATCCTCCCCTACCACCTTATCCCCCTACCATCTTATCCTCCCCTACCACCTTATCCTCCCCTACCACCTTATCCCCCTACCATCTTATCCTCCCATACAACCTTATCCTACCCTACCACCTTATCCTCCCCTACCACCTTATCCTCCCCTACCCCCTTATCCTCCCCTACCACCTTATCCTCCCTTACCACCTTATCCTACCCTTCCACCTTATCCTCCCCTACCACCTTATCGGACACTTCGCCAGTTAGCTTCACTTAAAGGTACATTTGTATACATATTCATTTTCATTCGGCATCCTTCAGTCTCGCGAGACGATGGCGTATACATATTATTTTTCATTAATCTGAATATGCTTTCATTGCTTTCTTCTTATTTATTTGATTTATGTGTACTTTTAAGGACTGAAGAATACTATTTTTTTTCTATAGTTTTCCATGATATTTTAAATTTTTAGTGTTGTTTCTGTATGGCTTGGAACGGATTAAGTATTTTACATGTATAACTTAGTTCGATTTACGAAAATCCAAGATACGAAAGCCACCACAGAACGGATTAATTTCGTATCTCCAGGTACCTCTGTGTAACTAAAGTCGAAATGTTTGTGTTAAACAGTTGTATGTAAAAACTGTCTAAATTTTTAAGTACACCTACAGCTTAATTTTCCAAACAAAACAAAATTACGTCATTGATTTTGACATCGGATACCATTAAATTTCGTACACACAAAATCACATAACTTCATCGACTTTCAAAATTCAATATCTGCGTTAGTAAACAATAAAAGGTCATCGATAGTTGCCAATATTCGATGTAATAGTATCTATTATTTAAAAAGAACATAATTTTAGCTTTCACTATAAATTTAATTCCGTTGTTAAAGAGAGATTTAGCGAATCAATTTATTACCTAAGATGAGAACACGGGTCTGTTAAAATATTAACATAGGCCACGTTGGCAAGCGGGGTCGACTTTCGAACCTCCTGTTTCAGTAATAGATCATTCGTTCGTATGGAAGGGGGCTAATTATTTTCTTTATTTCTTCTCACTAGTTTCCAATTTGTTGTTTTTTAAAACCTATTTTCTCCAAATAAGTAACAGTACATCCTTTTCTTTAAAAAATACCGTAACATAAATTAGCTTTAGAAATTATTTATTTATATTTTTTCTGAACTTACGTGGCCTAATAGAGGAGTTGCACTTTGGCAAGACCAGCACTAAGAGAATCAAAATAAGTTTTAAAGCCATGCTTATGTGATCCATACACTGTCTTCACGTGGAAGAATACTAAAGAATATAATAATAAATTATACATTTTAATACATTGAAGAAATATGATGTCGTTATTTCATTCTTCTTTTCTATAAAAAAAACCCAACAATTTCTATATATCATTTTAATTAATGATAAAACATTTACATTCGACAATAATCAGACACTTTGTTGTTCAAAATTAAATGAAACAGACATACAATTGTTAGAAGATGAAAACATGCATATTTTTTTAGTCGATTATGATCTTTGTGGTTTATGGTGTAGCAGATTTCATGTTTGCTCTTTTATTGTAATTCCCAAGTATACAAATAAAAACTTATTTTATAGCTGTCACGTTATTTTAAGCACGCACTGACTCTTAAGGTTGGTCCACACCGCTCAAATCTCGCGAGCATTTGAGCGGTGTGGACCAAACTTTACTGAAATATGAAACAAAATTTGGAATTGAGTCAATTTCATTCGCATATTTTAATTTTAAAAATTTTGTGATGTTAAAAGTTAAACCGACAACGAACATTGTTTTTGGTATAAATTATGGAGATATTTCGGCGCTTCTAAATTATTACTTTAACTTTTATTATTATTTTATTATATCGTTGTTTTCTTTATATTATAATCTTATATTGAAGATACATTTAAAAAAAACACCATAAGAACAATTTGCTAAAGAGCAATTTCAATGCTAAGATTTTTCTAGAAACATTAACATTTTATACATTACAGGTATGATTCGTAAAAAAAATAATCTCTAAAGCATTACAAATATCAAAGTTGAAACTGGGCACAAAAAAAACAAAAGTCAGGACATAAAGTTTTATTTTATTATTTGACATTAAACCAATTTCCGTGAGTTCAGCTAACCGATGATCTATTAATTATCATAAATTAACACAAATTAACATAAATTAACATACCAATTTTACATATCACAGATCACGTTAAGTCAACTCACCAGTCGTTTGACTCCACTCAAATAATTGAAACTAATGTCAATGACTCAATCCGTGACATCATAAAACAAGTTCGGTGATTCTCATGTTTTAAACTTGCAAGAACCATTGAAGGTGAACATAATAGGTAATTTCGCGGATATATATATATATATATATATATATATATATATATATATATATATATATACATGGGCGTAGGGCGTAGGGAAGGGGGGCAAGGGGGGCATTTCCCCCCCCCTACATTTGAGAAATTTTTAAAAAATTTATTAAATGCATTAATAAATGTTGTATTTTAACTATTACAGTACTAATTTGTAAGTCTTATTAATTTCTAAGGCTTTTTTCAACCCTTATTTTATACTGAACTTGAATTTAATTGAAAATTGTACCTGTATGGCATTGCCAGTTAAAATTTTAAAAAAGTGGGATTTTTTTGCCCCCCCCCTGGAAAAATTCCTAGCGACGCCCATGTATATATATATATATATATATATATATATATATATTATATATATATATATATATATATATATATATATATATATATATATATATATATATATATTAGGGCTGTTATCGATTAATTTAAATTTAATCGTAAACTTTTTGAAAAATTAACGATTAATTAATCGTTAATTTCGATTAAAGCCAAAAAATAGAAATTTATGACGTCATTAAACTGAACATTTCAAGGGAAGTAACAAAAACGGGTAATTGACTTTTTTAGTTTCATTGAGTTATTTCCCCTGTCACTCAGACATAAGAAAAATATGAATATTTTGAAATAAATTTTATGACAATGTGTTGAAACTTGATTGGATGTTTGTGCTGAAGGTGGTACGTCAGCGATGTATTTGATCATTTAAAAAAGAATTGTTTATGGCAGTGAACACAGTAAACTTTTTCACCATCTTGACTTTGCCATTCGCAGTTAGCTTAAAAACAAAATTTTTGCTCAACACTCCAGTTATTTGTGTAAATTTAACTGCGCTGATGCTGTCAGCCATTTTTAGTTGACGTCTGGCGGTCCAGATAAATTAATACAATAAATTATATTAAGCGGGAGAAGTTTGTACGTAAAAAAAAGTAATAAATTATTATTAATAATTAATTATTTATAAATAAAATTTTAAAAAAATATTGTAAATATTTTCTTTAATTTTAATCGAATTTTTATCGATTAAAATAATTTTAATCGATAAAATTTTTTAACGATTAATCGAGAAATTAATCTTTAATTTCCGCAGTCCTAATATATATATATATATACATATATATATATATATATATATATATATATATATATTATATATATATATATATATATATATATATATATATATATATATATTTGCTAGCATCCATTAAAAAAAATGAGAATCCCTATTTAATCTATTAAATATATCTCGCAAACTTTTTGACCCAATTAATTTGAATGTCTGCGAAAATAAATCTCTTGACATTAGGGCCATGTTTTCACGCCAGTTTGTCGAGTGATTCTTTCCGCTCATGTGACACAATTGTTAGTGCATTTTGTCAAGACAGGGCTCAAGTGCACGGGGGTTGTCATATCTAAAACCGGAAAACGTAATAACTCATTGAGTAATGTTCTATTTTTAGATTACATTTAGCGAACAATGTTTTGAAGCATAATTACAGTGGAATCAATAAACTCTTAAAATTGTTGGCATATTGAAAATTAAGAAACGGCTTTTTTTCTTGTACAAGTCCAATTAGCTGTCTTAAATTAACGGAGAAGTAACACATAGCTGATAAGGTACTTCCTTCTCAATATACCTATATTTATATATTGACTCGTGTCTTTTATTAAATTTTTATGAAATTGTCCCCAAAAGACCCATATATTTCTATTAATAGATTTCCAACATATTATGACAAGGCCTATTACTATTATGTCACATTATAGGCATTATTTTAGTACTGAGTACCGTGTCTGTGCTGCAGCCATTATTTTAGTACTTAGTACCTTGTCCATGCTGCCGTCCTTATTTTAGTACTGAGTATTTTGTCTGTGCTATCTTCTATGTTTTTGTCTGAATTTCGTTAAGTTGATTAGAGCTGATTAAAATAAACTAATCACAGAGGTTTTTAAATTTTGAAATCTTTCTTAAACGTGAATCATTTCATTTTTCTTTAGATTCAATTAATTATGACCCATTCGTTATTTACTTAGTGAGAACATGAAAAACTACAAATGATATGAATTTGTACATGATATCCACAAACAGTATTCACTACTGCATATAACGAAACAGTTATTATTATTTTCTCTTTCAGGAAACTTTCCGATACCTGCATTGATGGTTTTCGATGTTGTCTTGTTATTCAGTTTAATATTGGAGTCGTTATAGGACTATTAACAAATTATTTAGTAAAATGTTTTAAATATGTTTTTTCCATTTGGGTTGTTAAATCATTTTCAATTTTGTTTGGTATCACTTCTAAATATGAGATTACTAGGAAATTGTTTTCGCGGTCGGATACTTTGGGATGGGAGGGAACTCGTGTTGTTTGGTCATCCGTGACTGAGGACGTTCGTGGGGAGCTGGCGGGAGTTCTTGAGGGTGTGGTCAGATTTCAGTGGGACACAGCCATGTGATGGCCACATGTGGTATTGAGAGATGTGTGTTGTATACGATAATTGTTGGGGACTTATAGTCACAAGTATTTGTTACGTGGATCGATCCATAAAGGAATATTGTTGCTGTATTATACGTGTCTACAAAAAATAAAATAATACGATATTTGACAACTAAGACCAGAAGCATAACTGGTTTTTTCCGCGCCCTTGGCTAATACATTTTTGGCGCCCTTGAGAAATAGGGAAAATGCTAAATTATGCAGAATAAATTGATTATTGAAGGATTAGCCCTCGGTGCCCTTGGCAACTGCACCGAGGCAAAGTCGTTGTTACGCCTCTGCCTAAGACTATAGACTATAGACCAACGGTGGCCAAATTGCGGCTCGCGAGTCGGATGCGGCTCTTCTGTGTTCACATTGCGGCTCCCAAACAATTTAAGTATTTAGAACTTTGAAATATAAAATATTAAAAAAAAATTAAAGTACCAAAAAATGTACTAAACGTAGGATTGAACAAAAATTGGGCTTGATTTAAATTTTAAAAGTTGAAGGAAAAGAATAATTCTTGCCTGGTTGATGACGTAAAGTATTACATTTATGGTTCCGGTTTGGTAAAATCGGCATTTCGAAGCATTGACCATTACTGTTAGTCCTATTAAGGTTAGTGACTTATTGTTTAAAAGTTAATATCAAATATGGCAAAAAAGTTGCAGGAAACGAAAATATAAGGACGAAAATAGAAGTGTTCTACCAGAATGGTAAAAGGACTTTCAATTTATCGATAAAGGCGATAAGATAAGTTTCCTTCCTTTGCCAAATGCTTCTTGCTAATTACAAAGCTAGCAATTTGAAGCGTTACTATCAAAAAGTCACGAAGTGTTGGCATCGCAGTATCCATTGCAATCTGAATTAAGAAAAAGCAAGCTTGCTGAATTGAAGTCTGGAATATGTCAGCAGCAAACACAACTCTCTGCATTCAGCGAAGAAGGTCTCACTTTAACTGTGAAAAGTTATGCCTTCGCTTAGAACATTGCTTGTGCTTAACAACATTGTGCTGGTGGGGACAGTGTTAAACAAGAATATTGAGGAGTAATTTCTATATTAGATCCAAATAATTCCAGACTTTTTGCGATTGATAACACACATTACAATTAATCTTTGTACTCCAAAATGAAGTTCATAAAATCAAAACAACGAGAAGTAGCCAGCAGCTGGCAGAATTGATTCATACCAAAAATACTTGATACCAGATTTAAAGAAACTTGATAGTTAAAAGGCATTTCAGCAGAATCATAACAATTAATGTTCACTATAATCATAAGTCTAGATTCAGCGTTTTTCTATCCCTAAATTTTTTAATATTTAAATTTTGTTAATTATATAACTGAAATTTCTACAACATACGATTAGGGTTAAAACAGCTGAAATGAGTTAATCATTACATTCGAACACAAAAAAAAATTAAAATAAATCACTAAAGCCATTTTTCATGGCGATTAGGTCGTGAACGATGGTGCTTCAATGCGGCTCTCAACAATTTTTTAAATTCTTAAAATGGCCCTCAGTTACTACAGGTCTTGCCACCCATGCTTTAGACTCTGGTAATTTGAAATATATGTCTGCTGGCATGGGCTCAAAATAGCGACTGTCAAAACAGCGACTTCACAATAGCGACTGTATCAAAAGAGCGATTGTCTTAACATCAGAGATATTCTTGTACAACCGTTCACCTAACACAGTGGCTCCCAAACCTTTTTGACCCTTTTCATAGTCTAAACTTACCCACGGACCCCAAGTGAAAAAACTACAGAAATGCATTAATGTATAGTACCAAAAAAAAATTAAAAAATGGCAACATTTTGATTAAGCATGTATTGAAATTATAAATTATGATTAAAATAAAATTTAAAACAATTAATGACTTGGATTACATTATGCTACATACACACGCACTCATTCATATACAAACAGCTGCTAAGTTATTAAAAATTTACAAACAAAGAATTAAAAATAACATTTAATTTGTCTTAGCTACATAACATGTAAATAATTTTTTTAAAAAGATTTTCTTCTTCTTCTTCTTCGTTCTCAAAATCTTTTGATAGAGGATTTAGACAGCAAGTCCTATATTTGTGATGAACTGCGCTGTGGCTGTCAGTTGTTCCAGTCCACCATAGAGTTTGTCATCGAGGGTAGCTTCCTGGGGCCATATGTCTGTCCGGGTATGGTGGTACAGAGGGCAGTTTTGGAGAACATGTTCCGCATTTTCCGCAGCTATCCCGCAGGGGCACATTTCGCTTTCTCCAATTCGAAGTTTGCGGAACATGTGTTGCCTAAGTTTGTTGTGGCCCGTCCTTAGCCTGAAAATGATGTTTTGTGATTTGCGGGGGAGTTTGAAGTATGCATCACTTTTTGGGTGGTTTTCTTTGAGCTCGGACCATCTTTCAGATTCACTTCTTTTGAGCATTGCCTTGATTTCTTCGTGGTGTAGAGATGGCTCTGCCTGGTTTTGACTGCCTCCAGTTTTTGCCAAGGAGTCAGCAGTGTCATTTCCTACAAGTTCCACATGTCCAGGGATCCATTGGAGAATAAGTTCTTTTGTTATTTTGCTCAGTTTCAATAGTTCTGTACTGAGTGTCTGATTGATCAAAGTGTTTGGGTTTTTGAGAGACTGAAGCACTGACTTAGCATCAGTGAGGATGACAATATGGCTGTTTTTAGAGTGGGGGTCACTTGTTAGAATTTTTGCGGCAAGCTCTAGTGCTTTCCTTTCAGCTCTAGTGCTATCTGAGAGACTTCCTATGGCAGTTGCTTTTTCAAAAGATTTAAAACAATATAAAAGACCAAGTTTACTTAAATTATGTGACGTTTATCTCTAAACTAGCAACAAATCCCGTCCAAGGACCGGAATAAGTGAAGGGTGACCTGAGAACTTCATGGTAGGACATCACAACATCCACAACAACTGACTCCAAAATGAAAATGAAACGTCACTAGTCGACGTTTCAACCAGAGGCTTTGTCCAGAGACCCTACCTCCCCCACTACACTGTGGTCTGTCCAGAGACCCTACCTCATCCCTCCACACCACGGTCTGTCCAGAGACCATACCTACCCCACCCGTCTGTCCGGAGACCCTACCTCCTCCCCCACACACAGTGGTCTGTCCAGAGACCCTACCTCCCCACACCGCGGTTGTCGAGATACCATACCTCCCTATTACAGCGGTTTGTGGAGAGACCCACCGTCTCGACCGGCCATACATGTGTATCACGTCAAAAATACCATACATTTTAGTTATATTAAATAACCAATTAAAACAAAGTTTTTGGTTATAATTCCAAACGCAAACCGCTCAAAATAAAGTCTTGGAAATAATACAGCACTAAAAATAACTCGTTTTGAATGTCCGCTCAAATTTTTTCAAAACGGAAATGAGATTTAATTCTTCTCCGCTAGTGATTGGCTGTAGGAGTCTGTTGGAGTTAGGGACTAATCGTCTATTGAGGCCCGCACAGACGACTGCCTTTTATTATTATAGATAGATAGATTGTGAGCAAGTGCTCGAAGGTATTGTAGAAGATCATACTGATCTTGATGTTGCCGTACAGCAGTGAGTCAGGTCTCTGCCTTGTAGCAGTTGGGTAAGGTTTGTGCTTTGAAGGGCTGCCTCCCACCTTAGAGCTTCTATAAATCTGAAGATGGATGGGTGATGAATTTTTAGATGATCCCTGAAAAGCTTTGTGCCAACTTTCGAGCTGATTGTTAGTTCCCTGGCAGTCCTGCATCTTGTCGAGCTTTCACACTCCACATATGTACAGCAAATAACGGCTGTCTTCTATCTCCACGTCTGTTGCTCCGCCCTACATTGTTATCCTCGAAGTAATTCACAAGAGGCATCACTTCTGGAGGGTAGTCTGCTTACTTCTTCCACAAGTAGAAAGGCAAGAGCAAGGAAAATTTTCAATGCCATCCGAACATTTTCCTCTTGCACATATAACCTTTGAAATCCGTTTTCCCGAATCTTTCTCCAGAGCGATTGTCCCAAGTGAAAGCAACTGACTCAGAAGAGGTAAGTCGTGAGGGGGTGACACCAACGATAGTGACACCTCTGGTTGTAATATAAGTGGTGTAAAATTGTTTTAACTATTAGTGTACATCATGGGCGTGGTAAACCTGGAGGCTGCACGTGCCGTGGAACGATTTTGTTAGAAATAATGAAAATTCTTACACAATATTACAATATTTAACTTAAAAGCATTGTTCAACACCTTTAGCTAATACGAAGTTCACGCATTGCTACCAAAGTATTTCTATGTGGTATTTCTAACAGCAATTACGGACATCACTAACAATAGTATCACTTTAGGGTTTATAGGAAGAGTTAGTTATTCCAACTGAATAAGTGACATTTCGTGGGATGTCTCGGAAAAACAACTTGGAAACCTCTTTAAAATTGCTGGGAAATATGTAATATTTATGAAAACGAACGAAAATGACGAAATAAATAGAAACAAATTTCAATGATTGTTTTTAATAATGTGATTATTACTATTTATGATCACAAAAATTATTTCAGAACTTAAAAGAAAAAATGTATTGGATAGTTTCATCATATAATTGAATAAATTTAAAAAAATTCTCAATTGATTAATTTTTTAAATAATTTTTTTATAAAATCCTATTATTTGTATTTAAAAAGAATCTAACTGTACATTTTCCCCATCACTGGTCACGCGACCACTGGCAGTGAGACGATGTTGTGTGGGATTCATTCCTTGCCGATGATGACGTCATAACTGTTTGGTTCCATGGAAGTGATGAGTTTTGTTGTGGAGCTTGCCCTGCTGAACTCTCCACTGACGATGTAAAGCCCTTTACGTGCCAACCTCTTGAGGTACAACACAACGACGACGACAGTGACAATTATGGCCAACAGAGCAGCGGAGACAGCAACAGACACAATAGTAATGACATGGCCGGACTTTGTTGAACGCTGAATGGAGGTGGCTACCACTGGAGCTGGAAAGTAAAGGGAAAAAATGTTATGCAAGTAGTTTGCACTATCTAATGATTTAATCTCGTTAATGACAGCTTCTATTTTGCTTTTACATTTACCTTCAAAATCTCCACATGTTGGACCTAAATAGCCATCCTGGCAACCAAGCAGGCAGGTGCCATCCACTGAGTGACAACCTGGCAAGCCGGAAGTGTTAGACCGGATACAAGATTGGCTGCAGTTTTGACCACAGTCCTGGCCATACGTGCCCTCAGGGCAGCCTAAAAATACGAACACTGTCACGAAGTTGTTACACAAAAATTGCACACTGTCACTAATTTGTAATAAAAATATAAAAACATTCCACACTGTCAAAAGTATCATAAAGCAAAAAATCATTTTACCAAAAGTGACGTCATTGCCAAGGGCCCCCTTACTATGACAGCATAGAGTCCACTTACTTTGGTTACAGAAAGGTGACGTGTATCCGGGCTGGCATCCCTCGCGACACTGACCATTGACAGGGTCACACTGACCATTGACACAGTGATCAGAACATATATTGGAGCAGTTGATTCCCCATGTACCATCGTCACAGACTGGAAGTGATTGCAAAAAGTTAGTCAATAAAGAATGTTTTAAATAAATTAACTTTTGTATGTTTTGGCTGTTTGTGTGTATTAAATATATATATAAATATATATCCCTATATATATATTCGCCTAAGCGCGTCCGTCAGTCAGTGTGAAGCCCCTATGCGGGGTAACTCCAGATCATAAAATAAATTATTGAAAATTAAGACGTTAAAATAATATGCATTTTGGTGTCGAGATTAACAAGAAGGAATTTCTTGCCATAAAATACTGTGACGAGACGTAATAGTTTGAGCTCATATTAATTTGTAAAAAGCAAACAAAATAAAAAGAGCCGTGTTTATTTTAATGCGATTTTTTAATGTTAATATCCTGCTGTATGTGTGTATAAGTAAATCATATTAATTTGTAATTTAAAAAAACGTTAAAAACCAAGTTTTTCACTATAAATCCTTTATGTACGAGACGTAACTAAAAGAATGTTCATAATAATACGCAGCGAAAGACCATCCAAAATACAAAATTGTAGTTATGTCTCGTAAAACGTGTTTAATATAATGCGCACCGATCAGGAATATGTTTATAAAAAGTGTTGTCAATAAAATACGCTCCTTCCTGCGCGACAGGAAAGGTTGTTCAATATAATACGCACCGCGACACTCTATCTAAAAAAATAACATGTTACATAGGAATAAATAAAATAATCTGAAAAATCAATAATTTAATTACGGTACATGCGATCGATCTGAAATTTTGATACATTGTTTCTATTATCGGTACTAAACTGCCTGAAAAATTTCAGCTCGCTAGCTTACTAGCAAGTGGGTTAAAAATCGATCAAAAACTTTGGCGACAAGCAATCGAACAATCAAGGGTGCAGACACCACGAGTTAATGTAAAGGATTTAATTTTAAAAAAACCCGTAAAAAACCAAGTTTTGGCCTATAAATCCTTTCTGTACGAGAAGTAACTAAAAGAATTTTCATTATAATACGCAGCGCAAGACCATCCAAAAATACAAAATTACAGTTGTGTCGTAAAACATGTTTAATATAATGCGCACCGATCAGGAATATATTTATAAAAAGAGTTGTCAATAAAATACGCACCTTATTGCGGCTACAGAAAGGTTGTTCAATATAATACGCACCGCGACACTCTGTCTCAAAAAATAGCAAGATACATAGGAATAAATAAAATAATAAAAAAATCAATAATTTAATTACTGTACATGCGATTCATCTGAAATTTGGATACATTGTTTTTATTATCGGTACAAAACTGCCTGCAAAATTTCAGCTCGCTAGCTTACGAGCAAGTGGGTTAAAAATCGATCAAAAGTTTTGGCGACAAGCAAGGGCGGGCGGCTGCAAGGGCGGGCGGCCGCGGACACCACGAGTTAATATAAAGGATTTAAAAAGAGCCGTGGTTATTTTAATGTGATTTTTTAATGTTAATATCCCGCTGTATGTGTGTATAAGTATGCATGTGCGCGTGTGTGAATCAGTGAGTGTGTTTGTGTTCTTTTCTTTTTGTTGTGTGTGAATCAGTGAGTGTGTGTGTGTTCTTTATTTTTGTTTTTGTTGTCAACTAAATGTGATGAAACGGTTTATTTGTATATCTTTAAAAAAAAATTAATAAATACATATTTACACTGTTTTCTTTATGTATTTGTATTTTATCCAGCCGTTCGAAAAAATTATTTCCTTTGATCTTTCTCCAAATGTCTTCATTTATGTTAAACGTTTTTCTACCTTGCGTTTTGTTTACAAACCATAGTCACAGTTTTTCTTAAGTGTAATATTTTCACAATATGTATATACTCTTATTTTCTCTATTATAAAATACACAGTATCATTTTACCACTTTTCGTTATGTTCTTATATATGCTTAAATTTAATTACTTTATGCATTGGACATTTAAAAAGATATTTATAAATAATTAAATACTAATAATTTTTTCTATGCATTAGAGATAGAAGGCGCTTGAGTAAAACTAGATACCAACCGAACACTATTGCTTAGCCACAGTTAATATTCTTTTTGCATACATTCAGCTAAACTTAATGGGTAAATTAAATTTATAAATAGAATAATGTACAGGGAACGGAATTTTAGTGATGAAAAGCAATGCCAATGTTTTTTAGGTGGAGATTTATTTTCTTTCGGTGCTTTAATAGTTTACGTGATTTTTTTTCTGGTACGATTGATCCATAAACTGTCCCAAAGATATAGATGAATTGAAAAAAAATCGTTACTGTTAAAGACGAATATGGATTTTATATAGGCGTTATATGCACGGACTTTTTATATAGAGTGGCAGCTTTCTGACCTCTTGAAAGGTACCTTTTATTGGTCGAGGTAGGAGTCAATAATATCGTCCAACCCTGGGTTGCATAAACACTATAGCTTAGCAACTGTTTTTATACTTTTGCATAAATTAAACTTTAAGGTGAACATTGTACATATATTTAGTGTAAAGACATATCGCGGGTATTACGACTTATATATAGATTCCAGCTTCAAAAAGTGCGTGTTCTGGCGAAAAAATTAATGTCATTTTATAAGCTAAAAAAAGCTACAAGGAAAAAAAGCTTTAAATATAAATACAAAGAAAAATAATCCGTTATTTTAGTGGAACAAGTATCTGCCAGTTTATTGCTTTGTTATTTCTAGAAGAAAAGAGTGGGAAGTCACTTAAAATGACATAATTTATTAGAAAATAAATCTCTCAGAACTTTAACCAAAACCAACTTTTTTTTATTTTTATGTTATTATTCATGTGAAAAGAAAATGTGTTTTTTAAACCAATAAATCTATTTTCCACTCTCAACTAGGCATACATATTCCAATAAATATTATCTGGCTCAAAAAGTATCCTATTCGTCTTTAACTAATTTCATGCTTAGACTAAAAAATGGAATGGGTGTTTTGGGGCGCTTTTCCTAGAACCAAAAGAATCAAATGGAAAGATATTGATTTCATTTTTTGATTCATGTGAAAAGAAATTGAGCCTTGCCCATTAAATTTTTGTAATTGTTTAGCACCTTTGTTATTCTGGTTGAGTATAAAGAAAGAAAAAAGTGTTATTAAAGAAGAAATACAAAAATTGATTGGTAATATTTAAATTCATCATACTTTCTATTATCTGGACTAACACATCGTGATTTTTATAAAGAAGGGGTTTGATTTATCACTGCCCTAATTTCCTGATGCTTTTACACTGATTCTTAAGGGGAATTTGTGACTCAAAACCAAATAAAGTTATTTTTATTGTGCCTGTCCCGTAGCATAGCACGGACATTGTGCTTGTATATATATATATATATATATATATATATATATATATATATATATATAATATATATATATATATATATATATGAGTATGAAATTAGCAAAGTGTTTAATACACATTAAAACAGAAAAGATTCAAAATAAAAATTTTGAAAATAACGAACAATTAAATTTTTTAATGACTAAAGTCCTAAAGGTCATATAAAAAGTTTGTATTTGAAAGGATAAAAGCCAGATCGAGAACAATTGCTTATTGTTCTTTTAAATCAATTTTTAACAAGTTAAAATTACTTTAGTATTGATATTCTGATATTGTTTTCATACTTACACGTAAGACAATAAGGCATTTTGTAACCTGCTAGACATCCTCTAGTACACTGACCGTTAATACGGTCACATGACTGGTCAACACAGTGGTCAGAGCAGAGATTTAAACAGTTTATTCCCCATGTTTCTAAAGGGCATTCTAACAACAAATATAAAAAAAAATATTTAAAAATCGTTTAAAAAATCCTCTTACCGTAAGCACGTGTACTTATTTCTTGTTTCTATAACATTTTTAAAGCAAACACAATTCTTAAACTGAAAAGCCTCAGTAGTTTTGACATTGTGAGAAACTCTGACTCATTCGGTTTGTTAAAATCTAGCTATCGTTGTTGAATTAACTTAAATTTTTGTCGACTTCATTTTTATTTTATTAGCAATTTCTCACTCAATTTGTGTAGATTTACGTTAAATGTTACATACATCTATGTTTAATTTTTTAGTTAACGAACCGATATTGCATTTCTAAAATAGATGTAACATTTAACGTAAATCTACACAAATTGCGTGAGAAATTTGAGCTTTATTTTAAACTAAATACGACAATAGACGTTTCGGCTAATACCTACATCAGTACAACAGCATAAAATAGGTACTTGCATACATTTAAATTCTTAAAACATATTACATCATAAAATAATTTAAAATATTCATATAAAAGAAAATGAAAGGAAAAACAAAAACAAACCAGGACACAGGATATGTACAGTTTAAAATAAAGCTCAAATTTATTGTTTTAATTGCACAATTTGTTTGTGTATTTTGTATTTTATTTAAAAGCTTTATCGCAGTCCCATTCTGCAAGAATACATTGCACTTTTGGTCTTCCACAACAATTTATATACTCATTTTTGTGTGTATATATCTTCGAATGTCAATATATAACAGTGTACATCGAATGTCAATATATAACAAGTGTACATCGAATGTCATATATAACAGTGTACATCGAATGTCAATATATAACAAGTGTACATACCGCTATAAACAGGTTCTAGGTTTTTAAAAATCATAAGCATAACTATTCTGACAGTCGAATATCAAAACTATTAAACTCTCCCCGTTACCTTGAAAACAATCGGGAGGTTTGTATCCAGCAATGCATCCGACATCACACAAACCAGATGTCGGATCACAAGTTCCATTCTGGCAGCGACCAGGACACTTGTTGACACACCCTTGACCCCAGGTTCCGGGGTCACAGACTAACAGTGTTAAGATATTAAAACTATCTTATTAACTAACGTTTATCATCGTCGTAAAAAAAAAGCATTTTTATAAATATCAAAATACATAAATAAATAAGAAATCAAAATATGTTGTAGCTCTATCCTCAATTTCTCATAAGTATATGAAATAAAAAAAAATATTTTTACTGTCACCAAGGATGTTTCAAATCTGTAAAGACCTAAAATAAAGAGCGCTAGCCACTGATGAAGTATTTCAAATCTATAAAGACCTAAAATAAAAGCGCTAGCCACTGATGAAATATTTCAAAACTACCAACCGTACTGACAAAAGGGACCATACCACCCGCTCTCGCAGGGAGCACCGTTCTCACACCCGCCTCGAGCAGTGCACGAATTGTTGGGGCAGTGGCATACGGACCAAGGCTGTGGAGTGCTCGTTGTTGTTGTCGTCGTAGTTGATGGTGTTGTGGTCGTAGTTGATGGTGTTGTGGTCGTAGGTGGTGGTGCTGCCGGTGTTGGTGCTGGGGCTCGTGTGGTGGAAGCCTGTGGTGCTTCCGAGGGTGATGGAAGTGGATACTTGTGGTGACCATATGTTGGGCGCATCCAGTCATGCCTGCGTTTAGACGCGGGCTCTGTGCATGACGTAAAGAGAATCAAAATACATGAAAATTATAATGCTACCCTAAAAGAAAATGTAACAACGTTATCACACTACAATCATCACAGAGTCACACACACAGATGAAGAGAACTACACACACCAACACACGCCCGCGGGAAGGTCACTGAAATATACACACATGTGTCACCTACTAAAAACACACTCACTTTATAGGACCTGAACTTAAACAGAAATTTGACCAAACATTTGAAACTTCTGTCTCGTCCCCTTCTCTTTGCTCTTACTCTGTCTCTCCGTCTATCCTCTCTCTTTGCTCTCTCTTTCCACCCCTCTCTCTTCGCTCTCTGTCCACCCTCTCTTTGCTCTCTCTCCATCCTCTCTCTTCGCTCTTTCTGTCCACCCTCTCTCTTTGCTCTCTCTGTCTCTCTTTCCACCCCCCTTATCTCGTCTCTTTCTATATGTATGCAAATGTTTTTTTCTCCAAATTTTTCATTTGCGTATATGTATTTATTTATTTTATCAATTTTCGACTTACTCAGATGGTCCCGATTAGCGTAGTTGCATATATGAGGTGGAACATCTGTTTAAATAAAGTTAAAGAAAATTGATTGAAGGAGAATAGTCTTTGCTTAAAGCTCGTCATTTGTTTAATAATCAAGATCAGTGATGGCGATTCAATGGCACGCGTGCCACAGTCGGCACGCAGAGCCTCATCAGCCGGCACTCGACTAAAATATTACTTCTTTGATAATCACAATACAGTGATTCTATTTAATTTAAATAAGTGTTGTAGTCTGCACCTGTTTATCACATTATGTCACGAGCAAAGGGCCTAAGCCTAGATTTAAGATTTTCATACATCGCGATAGAAACGATATAC
This sequence comes from Ampullaceana balthica, assembly GCA_944989445.1. Classification (NCBI taxonomy): domain Eukaryota; kingdom Metazoa; phylum Mollusca; class Gastropoda; family Lymnaeidae; genus Ampullaceana; species Ampullaceana balthica. The sequence continues at coordinate 56,481 of CALYLW010001764.1, forward strand.
TAAATTGTTGACCCAATTTATGACGTTTCAATTGTTTTGGCCTGTCATATTACGTGTTACATGGCAAAGAATACGTCAAAGTTGAAGCAGCTTATGTCTTTAAAGGAATTCAAATTTATTACAGACTGCCCGTTTTCAAATCTAAGCATTTTGAGGTAAACTATGAATAACTTTAATTGAAATTTTAAAAACATAATGTAAAAACATGCAATTCAATAATGTAGCACAAAACAAAAGCTTAGTAGGGAAAGCAAGTTTTTTCATAAACGCTCAGCAAAAATAATCTCAACAAAGCCGAAAAGGAGAATATTCAAGTACATAACACTTCAGTATGCTGAACAAGCAACTTCAAGGCTTGGGGGAGGGGGGGAGGCGAAGGGGGGGGAGGCAGAAATGCTGTTTTGCGAGATACAAACATTTAAAAGAAAACGGCATGTTTTTTAAAAAGAGATCTTTCAAGTGGGCAGCTGAAGTATTTTCTATATCTAAAGATGCATCTAGAAAATTCTACACAATTTTCACACCATCCTTCAAGTCATGAGGAAATCTACAAGGAACTTTCGAGCATTGTATCAGATGCAAAGGGAGAATTTTAATGACGTATTTCTACAGTTCCGTCAGATGGAAATAACAATGTGTTTTCTTACATCTCCAGATAAATCTAAGTTTGAAGAACTTGATCTTTCTTCCTTGCAATGGTTAGATCTTGAAAATATTGAAATGGAGCTATTGGAAGTTCAAAATAAGAAAAACCCGTAAAAAACCAAGTTTTTGACTATAAATCCTTTATGTACGAGAAGTAATTAAAAGAATGTTCATTATAATACGCAGCGCCAGACCATCCAGAAATACAAAATTGCACTTGTGTCGTAAAACATGTTTAATATAATGCGCACCGATCAGGAATATGTTTATAAAAAGAGCTGTCAATAAAATACGCACCTTATTGCGCGACAGAAAGGTTGTTCAATATAATACGCACCGCGACGCTCTATCTCAAAAAATAGCATGATACATAGGAATAAATAAAATAATCTAAAAAATCAATAATTTAATTACGGTACATGCGATCGATCTGAAATTTTGATACATTGTTTTTATCATCGGTACGAAACTGCCTGCAAAATTTCAGCTCGCTATCTTGCGAGCAAGTGGGTTAAAAATCGATCAAAAGTTTTGGCGACAAGCAAGCAAGGTCGGCCGTACTGACCACGAGTTAATATAAAGGATTTAAAAACAACAACAAGCACTACGTTAAAAGAAAATTCTCTGATCTGGGCGAAGAGGGAGTTTACAGAGATCACACAGGACAGCACATTTGATAGTTTACAGAGATCACACAGGACAGCACATTTGATAGTTTACAGAGATCACACAGGACAGCACATTTGATAGTTTACAGAGATCACACAGGACAGCACATTTGATAGTTTACAGAGATCACACAGGACAGCACATTTGATAGTTTACAGAGATCACACAGGACAGCACATTTGATAGTTTACAGAGATCACACAGGACAGCACATTTGATAGTTTACAGAGATCACACAGGACAGCACATTTGATAGTTTACAGAGATCACACAGGACAGCACATTTGATAGTTTACAGAGATCACACAGGACAGCACATTTGATAGTTTACAGAGATCACACAGGACAGCACATTTGATAGTTTACAGAGATCACACAGGACAGCACATTTGATAGTTTACAGAGATCACACAGGACAGCACATTTGATAGTTATGAAATGAAATCATTAAAGAATGGGATTCTCTGCCAAATAAGTTTAAATCAATGAAAACGCTTGGCGGTGCTATTCTTACTTTGCCTGAATCATTTTCTGAGTGTGAAGAACTGTTTTCAACTTTGAATTATATCAAATTATTCAAATGTGACACTTGAAACAAACTGACAGATTAACTGAGTGCAGCATGTGTTGCGCTCAAATTAACGAAGTTAGAGTCAAGGTTTGACGAATTATTAGTACCAGATACGCACCGCGGTGTAGCATACGCCACAGATTTGCTCATGGAACGTGCAAAGAAAAGGGGGGGGGGAGAACGGACACAAACTACAGCACGAAGAAATCAGCACAACGCGAGTGAACGTCGGTAGGGGGGACCACCGACGCATTGTTGGTATAGATACACTCGCACCCTAGCAAGGGTCAGCCATGTTCGCAAAAAAAAAGGGGAAAGAGAACAGGCACAAACACAAATTTTTAAAAATTAAAAAAAAATGTTTTCGCTGGGGCTTGAACCAAGGACCTTCTGCGCGTAAGGCGGACGTGATGACCACTACACTACGAATCAAACGTTATTCTGTGAAGGAACAACGCAAGTCATTGCAAGATCCATTGTTGGTCTCGAGACCACCTCTGCCTTCCAACAATAAACTGATTGGTCGACCCCAGCGAGGCTCATTCGTCATGCTTGTTGCACATACTCGCTTTGGTGAATTATATATATACATGTAGAGGATTTATACACTAGCAACAATCCTGTCAAATTTAGCAAAACAACCTGTTTCCTGTAGCAAATTTTTTTTTGTTTGCTGAAAAGTCTCTTCTTATTTTTTCTCTTTCAGTCTTAAGATAAGTTTGTGCTGTTTTGCTAAGTCGAAACCCCATTTTTGGTTTTAACTGGAGTGTTGGCATTTTGCCAAAAAATGAGTTGACTTTGGTTGAATTTTGGGCACGCCACCCCAAACAGGTTCGCCACCGATGATCTAGATACTAAGTTTTTGTTATACAGACCGGGACTACGATAAAGCATTCAAATAAAGTAAAATGATACACAATTAAAATTTGTTATCAAAACAAAAACATATACGGAAATATAACTAAACGTTTTCTTATGTTCTCGTATATTTTTAAAGTCACAAAATTCTTTTGTGAATCTTATCTTACCTTATCTGTTACAGACGTTACTTCTATTATATAGAAGATGTTTGCGTCATACTTTTATCTATGGTTTGTGTCTAGTACTGCTTTCCTATTAGATTTTTTAATGTTGATAAATTGTGTTGGTTTTCCTGGTTTCTAAAAAAATGATTTAAAACTTTCAACTTTGTTTCAAACATTGCCTCATACGGAGTAAAATTTATGTCACTTCGATGAGATCTGTTCATCATGATCTAAACATAACGTAACAAGCATTCTGACCATGTTCTGCTGTTATTGACTTCCAGCCACGAACAAGATGAGAAGATAAAAGTTGGTCTAAAAAAGTTTTCTACCTACAGACCTGATATAAATTGTGAAGAGGACTTAGAAGTAATAGACATAACGACGAGGAAATATCTTATATTGATACTTATGTTCAACATTCAAATTAGATTTCCATAACAGAGAAAGAGAAAGAAATGTCTCCGAGCCATCTAATATTCATGAAAAACGCGCGTATAAAGGCTCTGAAGATTCCACAGAGAATCCCAAAGTGCAAAAAAGAAAAGCCGACAGACATAAAATTAGGGAGATTTCAGCAAGCAAGATAAAAAAAAGCTGAAAGAAATGCTTTAAAGCTCTAATTCAAAATACCCTGCCGCTAGAAAGGTTGACACAGAGCTCGAGTCCCAGATGTCGACGGAGGTCGCACCAAAGAAAGAACTATTTTTGGCATTTGTTCTTCAACTAAAAAATACCAATATTTATAACTTAGCCACGAAACATGGAATCCTAAATTAACTTTATGCTGAGAAACAATTTACTGTATGTATTGGACATTTTATTAATGTTCGAAAAAATTATTTCCTTTGATCTTTCTCCAAATGTCTTCATTTATGTTAAACGTTTTTCTACCTTGCGTTTTGTTTACAAACCATAGTCACAGTTTTTCTTAAGTGTAATATTTTCACAATATATATATACTCTTATTTTCTCTATTATAAAATACACAGTATCATTTTACCAATTTTCGTTATATCCTTATATATGCTTAAATTTAATTACTTTATGTATTGGACATTTAAAAAGATATTTATAAATAATTAAATACTAATAATTTTTTCTATGCATTAGAGATAGAAGGCGCTTGAGTAAAACTAGATACCAACAGAACACTATTGCTGAGCCTTGCCCATTAAATTTTTGTAATTGTTTAGCACCTTTGTTATTCTGGTTGAGTATAAAGAGAGAAAAAAGTGTTATTAAAGAAGAAATACAAAAATTTTTTGCATACATTCAGCTAAACTTAATGGGTAAATTAAATTTATAAATAGAATAATGTACAGGGAACGGAATTTTAGTGATGAAAAGCAATGCCAATGTTTTTTAGGTGGAGATTTATTTTCTTTCGGTGCTTTAATAGTTTACGTGATTTTTTTTCTGGTACGATTGATCCATAAACTGTCCCAAAGATATAGATGAATTGAAAAAAAATCGTTACTGTTAAAGACGAATATGGATTTTATATCCTAAATTAACTTTATGCTGAGAAACATTTTACTGTATGTATTGGACATTTTATTAATGCCGAAGAAATTCGTCGGTCAGAGATTTCACCAAGAGAATGTGCAAGAGTGTCATCCAAGACTCTGGGCTAAGGCTAAAGTCGATTTTGATGTAAACGTGGCTGTAGTAAATCTGACAAGTGCAAGTGCCGTAAGGCAGTGGTCCCCAACCTGTGGTTGGTGGTTCGCGAGCAAAGGAACATTAAATTATGTACAATTACTGTGGTGTATTTATCTAAGGATTGTGCGTCTTTCCATACACAAGATGGAAAAGATTGTTACCCGATTTGTGGCACCACGTCCAAAGAACATCATTGACACATTAGCACAGATCAGACAACCGCCTAAAATCAATCTTTGCGCTCTCTGTCGGCGCTCTTATGTCGGCGCTCTTATCACGGCGCTTTCATTTCGGCACTCTTTTGTCGTGCGCGATTTTGATGGGTCACCCATGTTGTTTACCTTGGCAGCGTGGTAGATAAACAAGGTTGTACAGATGCCGATGTCAAAATAAGGATCGGAAAAGCAAGAGGAGCCTTCCGGGAACTCAAGAATGTTTGCGTCTCCAACAACTTAAGCAGCCAGTTAAAAGTAAAGGTTTTTTTACGCTACAGTGAAACGTGTGCTGCTATATGGAGCCGAGACGTGGAGAAAAACTGCCGTAAACCTGACCGCAATCCAGTCCTTTATCAACAAAATTGTCTAAGAAGGATTCTCAGAATTCAATGGCCGGAAAAAATCAGCAACTGGGAACTGTGGCAGCGGACAATACAGAAGCCAATTGAGGAAAAAATTCTCAATAAGCGGTGGAGGTGGATTGGTCATACACTAAGAAAACCTGCTTCTAATACAACAAGGCAAGCCCTAAAATGGAACCCCCAGGGTAATCGGAAAAGAAGCCGTCCAAGAAACACTTGTCACCGAGAATTTGAGGCAGACATCAAGAGAATTCGCCATGGATGGAAGATCCTGGAGAAGCTGGCCCAGGATAGAGATGCCTGGAGGTAGGTGGCCCCTGCCCTTGGAGGAATCGCAGACGCCGCCGATGATTGGTGGATGCACCCATGTTGGCAAGCTGATCAAATTCTATTTCCGTTTTTTTTTCTATTTCGTTTTTGTGTTTCATTTCAACGACGGGATTCAAAAGGATTAAGGAGGTTGCACCTGAGAGTGAATCGAATCATTGAATCATTCACGGGGAAATGTTGACAAACCGAAAAATGTCCCCAGAATTTAACAGTGTATTGATTGATGTCGTTAAAGTTATTAACCACATCAAGTCACACGCCCTTAACTCACGCCTGCTTGAGCAGCTTTGTGAGGAGATGGATACCAGAAAAGGATTCGACCAAGAACTGGATTCCATTTGTGCAGTAGGATACTACTGGTATATGGGAGTCAACCGATGTATCAATTGGAAAAATGGATCCCATTATGCAACAGGATCGAGGGAAAGTGATTTTACCACACAAAAGGGATACCTTTATGCAACGGGATAATATTCAGCTATGTGATCCCATCAAAGCATGGTGTTTTATACGGGAAAGGGATTTACTTCATGAATGGGATCCCATTAGGCAACAGTATCATAATGGGAATGTAATCTAAAAAACAACATGGAATCAAATAGGGGAAAGGGATTTCACCTGGAACGGGATCCCACTAATCAGAAAGGGATCCTATTGGAATGTTGACAAGAAAATGGAAACAATTTTATTATCATGGATGTTTACATCAAACATATTTACTAGGGTAAAATTTTGAGTTATTTTAATTGCGCAATACTTAAAATATAAGTTGATTTTTTAAGTCAATCAAGATTTATAAAGTAGTGTGTATGTATGGTATGGCATCTGTAATGTCCACCTACGAAAGACGATATATTTATATTTATTTTTTGAAGCTCTTTGTGTGGCTGATGAGACCAATCCTTGAGTAGCAGTCTCTTCTGCATTTCACACACAAGAATGCAATGGGGCAGTGTTTCCTGGCCTTCCTCTTCGCTCATTTTTCTGCCCTGGTTTGTTCCTCCGCTTTTAGTGATCCTTCTTTCACTATAGCCCTCCACGTGGACCTATCCTTTGCCACGTTTCCCCAGTTTTGTACATCGATGTTGGCGGCTTTCATGTCTCTTCTGCATATATCCATGTACCTGAAAAGTGGCCGACCAACTGACCTTTTCCCTGTCGCCAGCTCACTGTATAGCCCACTTTATGCAATGGGATAACACTGAGCTATGTGATCCCATTGAAGTGTATGTATGTCAAAGGGGAAAGGGATTTAATTTACGAATGGGATCCCATTACACAACGGGATTATAATGGGGTATGTAATCTCAAAGAAATGTTGAATCATATGGGTGGGGGAGGGGGAGGGATTTGACCAAGAATCTGATCTTATTATTTATCGGGGTCATAATGGGGGGGGGGTATGAAATGGGATCCGTAATACTTGCCATGGATAAGCCGGGTATATCAGCTAGTGTATTCTTAAAATTTCTTCATACTTATATTTTCTGAACTTACTAAAAGATAAAACACTTTTTATCGTCGTCGTAGGTATAGTTCGAGGTGTCCTTGTCTTAATCATTGGCCTTGACCTTCTACCTTGACCCGGCCTTCCCCTGGGCTTTTTCCATTTTGATCCATCACCTTTCCCTGGGGCGTAATGAAAAAAAAATGATTTTAAAAGCATAAAATTTTTTAACAACTTTATCAAAACACAACCATCGGAGAGGCACGCATAGGAATAAAGAGAGTGAATACACACATAGATGTCACTGACAATACAGAGATAAACACATAGATGTCACTGACAATACTGAGATACACACATAGATGTCACTGACAATACAGAGATAAACACATAGATGTCACTGACAATACTGAGATACACACATAGATGTCACTGACAATACTGAGATACACACATAGATGTCACTGACAATACTGAGATACACACATAGATGTTAGTGGCAATAATGAGATACACACATAGATGTCACTGACAATACTGAGATACACGCATAGATGTCACTGACAATACTGAGATACACACATAGATGTCACTGACAATACTGAGATACACACATAGATGTCACTGACAATACAGAGATACACACATAGATATCACTGACAATACTGAGATACACACATAGATGTTAGTGGCAATAATGAGATACACACATAGATGTCACTGACAAAACTGAGATACACACATAGATGTCACTGACAATACTGAGATACACACATAGATGTTAGTGACAATATTGATATACACACATAGATGTCACTGACAATACTGAGATACACACATATATTTCACTGAAAATACTGAGATACACACATAGATGTTAGTGACAATATTGAGATACACACATAGATGTCACTGACAATACTGAGATACACACATAGATTTTACTGACAATACTGAGATACACACATAGATGTCACTGACAATACTGAGATACACACATAGATGTTAGTGACAATATTGATATACACACATAGATGTCACTGACAATACTGAGATACACACATAGATGTTAGTGACAATATTGAGATACACACATAGATGTCACTGACAATACTGAGATACACACATAGATTTTACTGACAATACTGAGATACACACATAGATGTCACTGACAATAATGAGATACAGACATAGCTGTTAGTGACAATACTGAGATACACACATAGATGTCACTGACAATACTGAGATACACACATAGATGTTAGTGACAATACTGAGATACACACATAGATGTCAGTGACAATACTGAGATACACACATAGATGTTAGTGACAATACTGAGATACACACATAGATGTTAGTGACAATACTGAGATACACACATAGATGTTACTGACAATACTGAGATACACACATAGATGTCAGTGACAATACTGAGATACACACATAGATGTCACTGACAATACAGAGATAAACACATATATGTCAGTGACAATACTGAGATACACACATAGATGTCAATGACAATACTGAGATACACATATAGATGTTACTGACAATACTGAGATACATACATAGATGTCACTGACAATACTGAGATACACACATAGATGTCAGTGACAATACTGAGATACACACATAGATGACACTGACAATACTGAGATACACACATAGATGTCACTGACAATACTGAGATACACACATAGATGTCAGTGACAATACTGAGATACGCACATAGATGACACTGACAATACTGAGATACACACATAGATGTCACTGACAATACTGAGATACACACATAGATGTCAGTGACAATACTGAGATACACACATAGATGACACTGACAATACTGAGATACACACATAGATGACACTGACAATACTGAGATACACACATAGATGTCACTGACAATACTGAGATACACACATAGATGTCAGTGACAATACTGAGATACACACATAGATGACACTGACAATACTGAGATACACACATAGATGTCACTGACAATACTGAGATACACACATAGATGTCAGTGACAATACTGAGATACACACATAGATGACACTGACAATACTGAGATACACACATAGATGTCACTGACAATACTGAGATACACACATAGATGTTACTGACAATACTTAGATACACACATAGATGTCACTGACAATACTGAGATACACACATAGATGTCACTGACAATACTGAGATACACACATAGATGTCACTGACAATACTGAGATACACACATAGATGTCATTGACAATACTGAGATACACACATAGATGTTACTGACAATACGGAGACACACTAATGGATGTCTCTAGCAACAATGACACCATCATAGAGATGTTAAATGTTTACATATTTGCAGGGCCGGACTTTGCTGTTGTTCTTAAAAAGTTCTTCTTTATTTGTAGTTTGGAAAAATTCTGCGCTTTGAATGAAACTTTTTTTGAAAGAGACAGTTTAAATTCCTAGAGCCATGCTAAAGTTTATAGCATAATTCAATTTTGTTATTAATTTCAAAAACTTTTAAAGATTCTAAATCTTTTTCCAGTATCCAACACACCACCTATATTTCTTCACAAATTTTTCTACTTTTTATATCCGATGTTTTTCTTTTCATCCATTAAAATTCGTTTCAATAGTTTGCAATGTTAAAAATTTACAGAACTAACATCTTTTAGATAATTTATATGATATAAAAACAGAAGCAACTTTGATGGTTCAGCTGAGAAAATCTTTGTTTTAAAGACTTGCAATGTCAACCAGGTGATAACAGAATTCTATTTTGTATTTTTCTTGTGCATCGGTAATGGAATTAACTGATTTTGGATCAAATTGTGTTTTGTTTTTCTTCGACGAACTCGAGGCCTATGTATTGAGTCAAATTTTCTATCTGCATCTATTTCCGATGCCATTTGCCCGCATCAACGAAGCTGACATTAACATGATTGTGTGATCCATCTCTAATTCTAAAGATTGGAACTTTCCAAAAGTTTTATTGCCGATGCAATGTCATAATTTTTGCCCTTAATTGTCATTTTTTTTGGCTCTTCGACATGCTTCTAAAGAATTGACCGTCTAAAAGTCGATTTAAAGAAAAATTTAAAAAAATATATGAGGCCAATTTTTAACAATATTAAAGAAGTAGTCTTCTTCTAATGATATTTTTGCACATTCACATATCATTTATCACCAGGTGAAGGGAATGGCTACCACACCGTACAAAAAGCATGCGGGTTAATGTTTCTAATCTTTTCTTGCATCCCGCATGTTCTCATTTTTTGTTTTCTCCATTATCATATCCTTTTCCAACGGCAAATCCAGGTTTTCCAAAGGCAATCTCAGGTTTTTTAATTCTGTTTTTTTTCTGCATTCCGAAATGCCAAAATCTTTGAGAGATAACATATATTTATTTGCAAAGTTTTTAAAGGAATACTTGATTCAAGCCAGGACTTTAGGTCTTTAAAATGTTTTGCTTATAGTGTCATAATTTTTTAATATTTGTACTACATGCTGACAATCTAAACAAACCCGCAAAAACGAAGTTTTTAACTATAAATCCCTTATATATGAGACATAACTAACAGTATTGATTATTTTTAAACATTTACAGACTGACACCGAGTGATGTCCCTTGTCTTTAATAAATGGGGGTGGGATGTGAGGGGGTGTCGGCACGACGGTCGGCGTCAACACGACGGTCGGCGTCAACTCAAACTCACGTGGAAGTGGAAGAAAAAAACAATAACAAACAGTGAATTTGAATTACATACCTCAGATAAGGATAAACTAAAAATGCATTAATTTAATTACGGTACGATCGATCGATCTGAAATTTTGATACGATGCATTGTTAGGTGAGTCGGGTCCGTGTGCCAAATTTCAGCTCGATCGGATCACTGCAAGTGGGTCATTTTCGACTTTTGTTTTTCCGCCCGCCCAGCCCATGAGATGATGAGAGAGATGATGAGATGACGACAGAGACGGCCGCGAAGTTAATATAAGGGATTTAAAAACAAAGTTTTTGACTATAAATCCCTTATATATGAGACATAACTAACAGTATTGATTATTTTCAAACGCTACAAACATTGACAGACTGACACCAAGTGATGTCCCTTGTCTTTAATAAATGGGGGTGGGACGTGAGGGGGTGTCGGCACGGCGGTGGGCGTCAACTCAAACTCACGTGGAAGTGGAAGAAAAAAAACAATAACAAACCGTGAATTTGAATTACATACCTCATATAAGGATAAACTAAAAATGCATTAATTTTATTACGGTACGATCGATCGATCTGAAATTTTGATACGATGCATTGTTAGGTGAGTCGGGTCCGTGTGCCAAATTTCAGCTCGATCGGACCACTGGAAGTGGGTCATTTTCGACTTTTCTTTTTCCGCCCGCCCAGCCCATGAGATGATGAGATGATGAGATGATGAGATGATGAGACGGCCGCGAAGTTAATATAAGGGATTTAAAAATATCGTTTGCTAATGAAGAAGATGTAGCCTTTGCCTACATTTTGCAGGGGGAAAATATTTTTAAAAAATTAAACCCTAAATATTTAGCTACAGAATACACAACCCAATCGCTGTGATTTGTTATTTTTCCTATTGCTAGAATGTCTTGTATAGTTATTTAACGTGGACCTAATTCCACTCATATCAGTGGGGAAATAAAAGGAAATCAAACCCCTTTGTGCTCAGCGCTGGTTAGAGTCGCAACAATATGGGGCAGTAGGGTATACATGTCCCCGGGCGCCAAGATACAGAAAATTGAGCTGAAAGCGTTAAATTAAAGCGAAATTTGATTAAACGGGAGGGTGGGGGCGCCAGGTTTTTAAAATATTTTCTTGCCGGGCGCAAAATACCCTTAGTTACACCACTGACGCCGGAGACCGTATCGTATAACCTCTGTTCATGAAACTCACAGCGGTCTAAGTTGAAGTTTAAATCGAATTTTTGCTTAATAATATAATTATTATTATTCTTATATTTTTGTACATTATATGATTTAATGAAAAGGATTTATGGAATTTTTTTGGGGAATTGTTTTTAATTTTTTTTTCTTATAACGTTCCTTAGCAGTGCCGTAAATTAATTTTGAGCAACTCGTATTTTTTTAACTCGGTTCCGCTGCACGGACTGTTATCTCGGCCCTGCATATATGTTTCGGACAAGCACACATATTACCTAAAGAAAAATTGAGATGTTACCTGACAATTGCGAATTCTGTCTGTGTGTATTTGTGTATGTGTGTGTATCGCTTACAACCAACAAATGCACACTCACATACTTACACACGCACAGACACACATGTTTCTCGTATATCTGTGCTTATTTGAGATAATTTATATTTACCTACTTCATAATTTCCATGAATTATTTATACCTTTGTAATAGAGATAAAGTTGATTTTACAGAAAAATGCAATTTTGGAAATCACATCATTTGTTATATAATGTAATTATTTTATTTTTAATTACTTATTTATTTTGAACTTTTAACTCATTGACATTGCTCCGCACCATTTAGTTTGCTTTGGTGCGCGCTGTGCGTCTCTAGTTTCTGTCTGTGGAAGACAGGTATTTCATTTAGGTTTAATAAAGGGTTCCAAAATTTTTGTAAAGTTTGTCATATTCTATGAAGCAAAACAAGTATTGTTGACGCAGATGATAAACAAAATCTATTTATGTCTAGACTGAGTTAGTCGCTTTATAATTACATTTAAGTTTTTTATTTTATTTTATTTTTTTACTTCAGGATTGATAATGTATGTAAGAAAAATTTAACAATACTTTAGTAATTATAAAGATTTTAAACATATAATATTATGTCATTAGATATTAGTGAAAAAAAAGAAAGAAATAATTTCAAAGTTTTCGAATAAAGATTGATAATGAATACTATTTCCTTAAATTATGTAAAATGTTTCTAAATATATATAAGCTAAACAGTTTTTAAAAATAATTTTTAAATGTAAAATCCGTCTTAAAATTTTAAGTATAATCACACTTTCATTTTCTAAACAAAACAATATTACGACATTGATTTTGCCATCGAACACAAGGAAATTTCGTAGTCTTGACTTCATTGGCTTTTTAAATCTACTATACCAAGTTAGTAAACAATAGAAGGTTATCGATTTTTTCCGTCATAAGATGTCTTCGTATTTCTTACACGAACCATCAGCCATAAATTTGGCTTTTCTTATAAATTAAAAGTCTCCGTAAAAGAAAGAATCCGAGTCAATCAATTATTTAAGATGAGGTGGCGGTGCAGTTAAAACTGTATCGTGGGTCGCATTTGGGCCGCGGGCGGACTTTGGAAACACCTGGTTTATTAGATGAAATGTACGTTTTTATGGTAGTGGGGCTAGACACATTCAATACTAGCTACCCATTTTAAAACAAAATTAATTTACTCTGAATCTGTATTAACTTATATATTTTTTTCTGAACTTACGTGGCCGAAAATAAGAGTTGCACTCTGGCAAGACCAGCACTAAAACAATCACAATAAGTTTTAAATCCATGCTTAGATGTGATCCATACACCGTCTGTAAGTAGCAAGATACTGAAGAGTGTAATAATGAATTATACATTTTAATATATCGAAGAAATATGTTTGTGTCTGTTCATTCTTGTTTTCTATTTAAAAAATAATTGTGTGTTTAGATTTAACATTAATCAGACTTTGTTGTCAGCTGTTTAAATCAATTTCAACATAAGATTGCCAAAAGATCATTTAAATCATATATTTATGGAACTATTGAGCTATTTGTGGTTTATGGTGTTGCAGAGTCTATTATTGCTCTTATAATAACTAATTTCATAGCTGACACGTTATTTTAAGTACACATTGATTCACCTTTACATACATAAACACATTTTGTATAGTTCCATTGTCTTTTTTAAAAATATTCTTTTCAAATTTTGTAACGTTGAAAGTTAAACCTAGAGTGAACATAAAAAAAATTATTGAGATATTCCGTGATACTAGATTATTACTTTAACTTTTATTATTACTTTAACTTTTATTATTACTTTAACTTTTATTATTATTTTAACTTTTATTATTACTTTAACTTTTATGATTACTTTAACTTTTATTATTACTTTAACTTTTATTATTACTTTATTATATTGCTGTTAGCTGTACTTTATAATTTTAGATGATGCAAATATATTTTTCCACAAAAACACCATTAGAACTAACTATTAAAAAGCCATTTCAATGTTGAAACACTCTTCGTGTCTTTTATCGTCAATAGATTACACATTTTTTTAAAAACTCTAAGGCATTTGAAGACCTCAAGGAATGAAACGGCTATGTGACATTTTTGAATTTTTAAAAGTTTTCCCCTGTATCTGATAGATGGTCAAAAATAGAATGTTCTGAATGAGGTTTTATGAAAAAATTACGTCTCAGACCCTATTAAAAATTCAAATCTATTTAGTTAATTTATAAGAAATCTGTATAATTTTGAACTTTAAAACTTGAATATCTAAAAACTAGAAAATTGTGTCATAGCCGTTTAGTCCCTTGAGCTCTGCATTTGTTAAAAAAAAATGCAACATACAAAACTGTACACCAAAAAGATCTGACAAACTTTTATTTTACTATTTGACATCAAATACATTCAGAAAATGAATTTCAACTTTAATCAACTAAATATCATAAATGAACATACCACTTTTAAGCTTGAAACAGATCACGTTTTGGACTCCACTCAAATAATTGAAACTAATCTCAGCGACTCAATCCGTGGCTGCGTAACCCCCCCTCCCCCACCTTTTAAGTTAGAAGATTCTCATGTTTTTAAACTTAGAAGAACCCTTGTAGATGAACATAGCTCTTTATACAGAGCTTTAATTTCCTGGAAATATCTTTTTCTTAATAGTTATGCATTAAAAAAAAATGAGAATCCTTGTTTAGACTGTTGAAATATCTCGTCAAGTTTTTGACCCAATTAATTTGAATGTCTGTGACAACAAACCTCTTGAACTTAGCTCCATGTTTTCACACCATTTTGTCAAGTGCGTCTTTCTGCTCATGGGACACTGTTGTCAGTGCATTTTGTCAAGTGGGTCTTTCTGCTCATGGGACACTGTTGTTAGTGCATTTTGTCAAGTTCGACTTTCTGCTCATGGGACACTGTTGTTAGTGCATTTTGTCAAGTGGGTCTTTCTGCTCATGGGACACTGTTGTTAGTGCATTTTGTCAAGTGGGTCTTTCTGCTCATGGGACACTGTTGTCAGTGCATTTTGTCAAGTGGGTCTTTCTGCTCATGGGACACTGTTGTTAGTGCATTTTGTCAAGTGGGTCTTTCTGCTCATGGGACACTGTTGTTAGTGCATTTTGTCAAGTGGGTCTTTCTGCTCATGGGACACTGTTGTTAGTGCATTTTGTCAAGTGGGTCTTTCTGCTCATGGGACACTGTTGTTAGTGCATTTTGTCAAGTGCGTCTTTCTGCTCATGGGACACTGTTGTTAGTGCATTTTGTCAAGTGGGTCTTTCTGCTCATGGGACACTGTTGTCAGTGCATTTTGTCAAGTGGGTCTTTCTGCTCATGGGACACTGTTGTTAGTGCATTTTGTCAAGTGGGTCTTTCTGCTCATGGGACACTGTTGTTAGTCCTTTTTGTCAAGTGGGTCTTTCTGCTCATGGGACACTGTTGTTAGTGCATTTTGTCAAGTGGGTCTTTCTGCTCATGGGACACTGTTGTTAGTGCATTTTGTCAAGTGCGTCTTTCTGCTCATGGGACACTGTTGTTAGTGCATTTTGTCAAGTGGGTCTTTCTGCTCATGGGACACTGTTGTCAGTGCATTTTGTCAAGTGCGTCTTTCTGCTCATGGGAAACTGTTGTTAGTGCATTTTGTCAAGTTCGACTTTCTACTCATGGGACACTGTTGTCAGTGCATTTTGTCAAGTGCGTCTTTCTGCTCATGGGACACTGTTGTTAGTGCATTTTGTCAAGTGCGTCTTTCTGCTCATGGGACACTGTTGTTAGTGCATTTTGTCAAGTGCGTCTTTCTGCTCATGGGACACTGTTGTTAGTGCATTTTGTCAAGTGGGTCTTTCTGCTCATGGGACACTGTTGTTAGTGCATTTTGTCAAGTGGGTCTTTCTGCTCATGGGACACTGTTGTTAGTGCATTTTGTCAAGTGGGTCTTTCTGCTCATGGGACACTGTTGTTAGTGCATTTTGTCATGACATATTTCATTTGTCTCATTATAGTAAAATAAAATGTCTACAAATTATAGCTAGTATTTTAGGTTGAGTTCCTTGTCCTTGCTGAGGTCTAGATTTCTGTTTGCATTTCGTTAAGTTGAGTAGAACTAATTTGAATAGACTCATTTGAAATTATGACTCAAGTTTTTTGTGAATGATTTCTCTTTTTTTCTTTCTAACCATTCAAGCAATTATGATCCCTTATTCGTGTACTTAGTGAAACCACGGAATTTA
Source organism: Ampullaceana balthica (assembly GCA_944989445.1). Classification (NCBI taxonomy): domain Eukaryota; kingdom Metazoa; phylum Mollusca; class Gastropoda; family Lymnaeidae; genus Ampullaceana; species Ampullaceana balthica. Next base: position 72,886 of record CALYLW010001764.1, read on the forward strand.
CAAATGATACAAATGATACAAATGATACAAATGATACAAATGATACAAATGATACAAATGATATCCACGTAGCCACAATACTATTGTAGCACCCCCAAACATAAATCGTTATTTTCTCTTCTATGAAGCTTTCCCATATTTGTATTGATAGTTAGCGGTGTGGTCTTGTTATTCAGTTTAATAACAATTTGAGCTGTTACTAAACTATTATCAACTTACTTAGTAATAATTTTTCAAACATTTTCTTCCCTCTGGTTGTTAGGTCATTAATTTTTTTTCCAAAATTTGTTTGGCGTGATTTCTAAATATGAGATTTATAGGACATTGTCTTCACGGTCGGATACCGTGGGATGGGAGTGAAATCGTGTTGTTTGTTCATCCGTGACCGAGGACGTCCGTGGGATGGGAGTGAACTCGTGTTGTTTGGTCATCCGTGACTGAGGACGTCCGTGGGATGGGAGTGAACTCGTGTTGTTTGGTCATCCGTGACTGAGGACGTCCGTGGGATGGGAGTGAACTCGTGTTGTTTGGTCATCCGTGACCGAGGACATCCTTGAACGAATCGGACTTTGAGTGGGGCGGGGATGATGAACCTACATGTGGAAGGAAATCAATCAGTAGCGTCCAGCCTATCGCTCTTAATGGGTATCCCATGAAAACCCCCTCAGCTATCCCGCCCCCTCCCCCAAAGGGACTTAACAGCTGAGAGAGACTCCGGAACGGTCGCTTCTGACGCGGTCGCCTGGGAATCCAGGGCATTGTCTAAAATGCCTCCAACTTAAATTGACCACACAAGGAGAGGTGGAATTTTCCCTAATTCGACTCGCTACAACTTCGGAGCCACCCCGGCATAACACATGAGTCTCTGTGGTTAGGACTGGCGCATAGCACACGAGTCTCTGTGGTTAGGACTGCCGCACAGCACACGAGTCTCTATGGTTAGGACTGCCGCATAGCACACTAGTCTCTCTGGTTAGGACTGCCACATAACACACGAGTCTCTATGGTTAGGACTGCCGCTAAGCGGTGGATCATCAATGTGGCAGTTGACACATTAGCACGCATACTTTCCCCACAAGCCTGTTTGTTTTCCCGTGTTTGCTGCAGCACCATCCGTGAAAACACCGACACACCAGACCATTCGATGCTATTGGCTGCCATATAGTTGTACTAGCCGGAAACATCAGTCGATTTGTACAAATAAATAGCAAATTGTCGACAATCTTGAAGCTTTGAAATCAACTGTTGTTGAACGTCAGCTGCTTCCAATGTAATAAGTCGTTGAATTGTACCGTTTGAAATTGGTATTGTTTTCAGTTTACTTGACAAGGCTTCGCATAACATCTTTCCACACACATCTATAGCAGCAGACATTATCAGATTGTCTGCAATTGTGTGAGGCTTTTTGGCCTGAGCAACTCGTATAGCCACCAAAAATGATGCTCGTAAAGCCTTTACTTTGACTTTGGTTGCTTGTCGTATGCAGGACTTCCGACTATCAAGTGAATGTTTTTTTGCCCAAAAAGTATTCCAATGCTTTCTCCGAGGAGACATTATGATTAGTTTAAGATGTCTTCGGAGTTTTACCAGTTTCAAAGCTTCATTTTCAAGAATTTGCGAACATATTACACACTGTGGTCTGGGTTGATCGTATACAATGGCGCATATAAACTCTAACAATGGCGCATATAAACCCAAACAATGGCGCATATAAACCAAAACAATGGCGCACATAAACCCAAAAAATGGCGCATATAAACCCAAACAATGGCGCATATAAACCCAAACAATGGCGCATATAAACCCAAACAATGGCGCATATAAACCCAAAGCGCAAACACTTTTCATCATACCGTCGTATGGCCATTCGTCGTTTTTTAAACTCCGGCACTGCATTTGATTCACACACAAAATGTAAAGATAAGTATGACTGTTGTCCTTCTGTTCGTTTGATTTCTTTATTAGAAATTTATCCATGTGTTCAATCAATTTAATTAATTTATTTCTTTATTAATTATAATTGCAATATTACTTTAAGGCTAATTTAAACAACGTTTTCAAAACATTTTTTCTAAATGTCACTATAAACAACTAGAGTCTTCTAGTATCCTGAAGGACGTCATGTAATTTCCGATATAACTTAAAGTAATTAAACAATATAATTTGCAATGTCACGCCTGTCCGTGACGCTATGCGAGGTAACTCCCGATATAAAAAAAAATTAGAAGTAAAAATGTTGCTTTCGAGATTAACAGAATGTGTTTCTCGCCATAAAATAAAATATTTTGACGTGACGTCATTATTTGAGCTTTTATTAATGTGTGAAGGAAACGAAGTAAAAATAGACATGTTTTATTTGATGTGATTAATATTATTATTATATTTTTTGTATTAAATGTCCATTTTTTGTGTATGTGTCCATGTCAATATTACGTACGTAATTATAAATTTAATTTTCTATATTAATATACAACATTCGTTTTTCGGTTTATGAAATTTACAATTTGTTGTCGTTTGGTTGTCAAGTTTCAATGCGTTTTGAACTACAAAGCCATTATTTATTAATGCAAATGAAATTTGCCAACTTATGCTTCAGTTTAGCGTTTGTTTTTCTTTTATACACTTTGAGATTACTTATTTGTATGTTTAAAAAAATAACATATTTTAAAAATTGGATCCCTCCCCACAGTAATTTTTTAAAATTGTTATTTACATGTAATATTTTAATGCGTCTTAGACTAATTTGGAATAAACAATCTTTGCTTTTAATATAGAACTGGATGGGGTGCTGACTTAACAATAATGAAAACGTTTATTAGAATATCTAAAACCTGTATTTTAAATTTTATATACGATTACCTGTTGATACTTTAATATTTTCTTTTATCCTGTGATTAACTTTACTTCAAAGGTTTCATGCAAAATAAATAGTTCGTTGTTATTCATATTTGTAAATAGTTACAATTTTTTAAACATGTTTTTGATAATGTAAAGGTAATAATGTATGGACCAATGGGCGCATAAACTGACAAGTCATAATACATCTTGAAAAGGTGCTGACTTAACAATAATAAAAACGTTTATGTGAATTACTAACACGTTTATATTAAATTGTAAATATGATTAACAGTTGATAATTTAATCTTTTCTGTTATACTGTGACAAACTTTGCTTACTACGTTTCATGCAAAATGAATAGTTCTTTGTTATTAACATGTGTAAAAATTGCATTTGATTTTGTACAGGTTTTGGTAATGTTGTGGTAATAATGTATGGATAAATGGGCGAATAAACTGACAAGTCATAATCATCAATGAAGCTTCAAATCCCAGATGTGCTTGATGTGGATCACATTACAGTCATATAATTTATTTTTAACGCACTGTGCTGTATTATTGGTGCGCTCATAATTGGTGCGCACTATTCAATGCCGCAATTAACGTCCGGCTGACTCCTCATCAATATTTGTTAATACTTCTAACTTCAAACTTCTTTGCTGTAGTATCACCTTATGCTGTGTGTAATTCACTATGCATTTACTATTATCCTGATTATATCAGTATTATTCATGCAAACTTAAATAACGCGAAGTCTAAGCTTGGAGGTTTTCTCATAACACATATATTCGTATATATAATCAAAATATATACTCTGCTATGTCCATTCGTAACGCTAGATTTTAGAAAGCGCACCGCTAAAAAAATAGCCTTGAAAAAATACTGAAAAAAATAAATAAAATAAAAAACCTAGAAAAAACGCTATTTTCAAACGTCCGCATAAAATTTGTTCAATGTGGAAAAGAGATTTAATTTTTCTCTCTTGGTCTCTACATTTTCTGATTATTTACTACTAGCTGACCCGCGGCGTAGCATACGCCGCTAATGATTTAGTGACGGGTGAAGACTTCCTGAAAGACACAGTTGTCAAAATGGGGTGGGTTTGAGCAAACGACTGTGAGTGAATGAAAAGAAGAAACTCTGGAGAGACCCGCGGCGTATCACCCATAAAAAATGACGGAAGTGTTCAGCTGAAATCTAATCTATTTATTTTGAAAAAATGCACTTTTTTAGGGCGCCTAAGGCGCCCACCTTTTTCAAAAGCCCAACTAACTTGTCCTTGTTTGATCAATACGAAATATTAAACTTTCTGAAATGTACACAAAATATGTTATAACTTTTTACATTGTTACCTTTTTACAAAATTAAAATATCAGCGAAAACAATGACGTCAGATAATTTTTTTTACAGCGCATATTTAATGTGCACACCTTTTGATGCATTGGTGCAGTAATTTGGTTCGCTGCTTTCTAAAATAAGTATCTGTTGAACATACTTGCAGTTGCAGCTTGGTGTCTCGCAGGGTCCGACCACGAAGAGAATTATATATATAGATAGATGCTGCTTTCAGGCAAAAGGGACAATTACAAAAACTGAAATATATCCTTTTTCCAAATTTCCGTCATTTTTGACGGGTAATACACTAGTCATATATATATATATATATATACTAGGGGCAAGTACCCGGCTTCTCCCGGGTTTAACAACAACAGCAACAACAACAAAAACAACAGCAACAACGACAAAAACAACAACAGAAACAGCAACAGCAACAAAACAACAAAAGCAAAACAACAACAAAATCAACAACAAAACAACAACAAAACAACAACTACAACAGCAACAACAACAAAGCAACAACAACAAAACAACAACTACAACAGCAACAACAACAAAGCAACAACAACATGAAGGACATTGACGTCGCAGGGCAAGGGATGTGGACAACAACAACAACAAAAACAACACAAAAGCAACAACAGCAACAACAACAGCAACAACAACAAAAACAACAACAGCAACAACAACAAAAACAAAACAACAACAAAAACATCAACAACAAAACAATAACAAAGCAACAACAAAACAACAACAAAACAACAACTACAACAACAACAGCAACAACAACAAAGCAACAACAACAACAAATTTATTTTATGGCGGTAATCGCCTTCTTGTTAATCTCGACACCAAAATGTTTATTAATTTGCGTCATTATTTTACGTCTTAATTTTCAATAATTTTTTATTTTATATAGCTCATATAGGGAAAAACTACATTTTGGGCCCCCGGGCCCCAGTATCTTATATATAAGGAACGAAACCTGTTTAATAACCTTTCCGGTATAATTTTGTGTACGTGTACCAAATTTCACGTTATTTGGTTGTCTGGATCTTGAGTTATTAGGGAACAGACAGACAACAAATGCGGCTTATATATATAGAGATATATATATTTACGCCCAATTATGTATGACTGACTCACTCACTGTGGCCTAACGCTAATTGAAAATATAGACATGAAAATCATAATCCTTTTGGTTTCCAGATTAACATTGACCAAACAACGCACGAACTTATGACGTCAGCATTTGTGTTGTAAACAGTGTTGACTTACTCAAAGAGTTATTTTTTTGGTGCAGTCATTTGGTGCGCTGCTTTCTAAAATTACTTTAAAAATCGTGTGGTGATTAGCACTGTAAAAAAATATTATATACATACTTTGTGTACATTTCAGGACTATTTCGTATTTATCATACTAGGATAAGTTACTTGGGATTTCGACCAAAAAAAAATATTATAAAATACTTTATGTACATTTAAGAAAGTTTTAATATTACGTATTTATCATATTATCATACAAGGACAAGTTAGTTGGACTTTTGAAAAGGGGGCGCCGCAGCACAAACTACACATAGAATAAAAGCGTATTATTTTCAGTGCTATGTTATCGTCAATGAGTAATTAAAATTAATCGATATGTTTAAAAAAGTGAGCGCATTTATGCCTTTCTGTGCTTTTCTTGTTGTTGTAAATTACGAAAACTTAATGCTTTGCTTGCGGACCACCAGGAAAATTTCAGCGTGGTTAAATACTCCTGATATCCTTTCAGTCTTTGATCCAGTTCTATTTGTGTTACATCCACGCATTTCAGCTCACATCAAAAACAAAACAAAACAAATCTAAACACTTCCACATTTTGAGGACACTAGCTGGGAAGTTGAGGTGAGGGATGAGATCTGATGTTGTTGAAGTGACGTGTGCGACTCCAGTCTTTGAATCGCGTAACGTTTATCAAATAACATTCAGTTCCATCAAGTAACAGTCAGTTCCATCAAATAACATTCAGTTCCATCAAATAACATTCAGTTCCATCAAATAACAGTCAGTTCCATCAAATAACATTCAGTTCCATCAAATAACAGTCAGTTACATCAAATAACATTCAGTTCCATCAAGTAACAGTCAGTTCCATCAAATAACATTCAGTTCCATCAAATAACATTCAGTTCCATCAAATAACATTCAGTTCCATCAAATAACAGTCAGTTACATCAAATAACATTCAGTTCCATCAAGTAACAGTCAGTTCCATCAAATAACATTCAGTTCCATCAAATAACATTCAGTTCCATCAAGTAACAGTCAGTTCCATCAAATAACATTCAGTTCCATCAAATAACAGTGAGTTCCAAGTTCCATTCAAATAAGAGTGAGTTCCATTCAAATAAGAGTGAGTTTCACAAATTCACGTGACAGGACATTTAGAAAGGACTAACTAAATCAAATCAAAATATGATACATAAAGGACAGTTCATAAGTCAGAGGAAATATATAAATATTGGATATTTTAATCATTTAATTAGTCATATCATTAAAAAATATTCTCCATTTTAAAAAGAATGTATGCATATTTTTTCCCTTCAAAAAGAAATCTAAAGGTACAGTTTTTCTCACTGATCACGTGACCACTGGCAGTGAGACGATGTTGTGTGGGATTCATTCCGTGCCGATGATGACGTCATAACTGTTTGCCTCCATGGAAGTGATGAGATTTGTTGTGGAGCTTGCCCTGCTGAACTCCGCACTGACGACGTAAAGCTCTTTACGTGCCAAGCTCTTGAGGTACCACACAACGACGACGACAGTGACAATGATGGCCAACAGAGCAGCGGAGACAGCCACAGACAAAATAGTTATGACAAGGGCGGATTTTGTTGAATGCTGATAGGAGGTGGCTACCACTAAAGCAGGAAAGTAAAAGAACAATTGTTATGCTAGTAATTTGCACTATTTAATTATTTATCACCTTTATGAAACTGACAGATTAAATTTTCTCTACAGTTACCTTTGAAATCTCCACATTTTGGACCTAAATAACCATCCTGGCAATCAAGTAAACAGGTGCCATCCACTGAGTGACAACTTGGCAAGCCGGAAGTGTTAGACGGGATACAAGATTGGCTGCAGTTTTGACCACAGTCCTGGCCATACGTGCCCTCAGGGCAACCTGAAAATACGAAGACGGTCACAAAGTTGAACACAAACATTTTACACTGTCACAATTATTGTAAAGCATAAATCTTTTTACCAGAAGTGACGTCATTGTCGAGAACCCCCTTACTAGTACAGCATAGAGTCCACTTACTTTGGTTACAAAAAGGTGACGTGTATCCAGGTTGGCATCCCTCGCGACACTGACCATTGACAGGGCCACACTGACCATTGACACAGTGATCAGAACATATATTGGAGCAGTTGATTCCCCATGTTCCATCGTCACAGACTTGAAGTGATTGCAAGAAGTTAGTCAATAAAGAATGCTTTTAGTGTTTGAGCTTTTGTATGTGTGAGCGAGTGTGTATGTATATATCAAATATATATATACTAGTGGAAAAGCCTGCTGAAGCTGGCTGAACGAAATCCGACAGAAGAAATAACAAAGAAATGTATGAAGAACTGCAATAGAAAAGAACATGTGACCTTTATTGCCATGAACAGAATACGATATGAACAGAAATAACAAAGACATGTATGAAATACCGCAATAGAAAAGAATATGTGACCTTTATTGCCATGAACAGAATACGATATGAACAGAAATAACAAAGACAATATGAAATACTGCAATAGAAAAGAACATGTGACCTTTATTGCCATGAACAGAATACGATATGAAGAGAAATAACAAAGACATTATGAAATACCGCAATAGAAAAGAACATGTGACCTTTATTGCCATGAACAGAATACGATATGAACAGAAATAACAAAGACATGTATGAAATACTGCAATAGAAAAGAACATGTGACCTTTATTGCCATGAACAGAATACGATATGAACAGAAATAACAAAGACATTATGAAATACCGCAATTGAAAAGAATATGTGACCTTTATTGCCATGAACAGAATACGATATGAACAGAAATAACAAAGACATGTATGAAATACTGCAATAGAAAAGAACATGTGACCTTTATTGCCATGAACAGAATACGATATGAACAGAAATAACAAAGACATGTATGAAATACCGCAATAGAAAAGAATATGTGACCTTTATTGCCATGAACAGAATACGATATGAACAGAAATAACAAAGACAATATGAAATACTGCAATAGAAAAAGAACATGTGACCTTTATTGCCATGAACAGAATACGATATGAAGAGAAATAACAAAGACATTATGAAATACCGCAATAGAAAAGAACATGTGACCTTTATTGCCATGAACAGAATACGATATGAACAGAAATAACAAAGACATGTATGAAATACTGCAATAGAAAAGAACATGTGACCTTTATTGCCATGAACAGAATACGATATGAACAGAAATAACAAAGACATTATGAAATACCGCAATTGAAAAGAATATGTGACCTTTATTGCCATGAACAGAATACGATATGAACAGAAATAACAAAGACATGTATGAAATACTGCAATAGAAAAGAACATGTGACCTTTATTGCCATGAACAGAATACGATATGAACAGAAATAAACAAAGACATTATGAAATACCGCAATTGAAAAGAATATGTGACCTTTATTGCCATGAACAGAATACGATATGAACAGAAATAACAAAGACATTATGAAATACCGCAATAGAAAAGAATATGTGACCTTTATTGCCATGAACAGAATGCGATATGAACAGAAATAACAAAGAAATGTATGAAGAACTGCAATAGAAAAGAACATGTGACCTTCATTGCCATGAACAGAATACGATATGCACAGAAATAACAAAGACATTATGAAATACCGCAATAGAAAAGAACATGTGACCTTTATTGCCATGAACAGAATGCGATATGAACAGAAATAACAAAGAAATGTATGAAGAACTGCAATAGAAAAGAACATGTGACCTTTATTGCCATGAACAGAATGCGATATGAACAGAAATAACAAAGAAATGTATGAAGAACTGCAATAGAAAAAACAACATGTGACCTTTATTGCCATGAACAGAATACGATATGAACAGAAATAACAAAGACATTATGAAATACTGCAATAGAAAAGAATATGTGACCTTTATTTGCCATGAACAGAATACGATATGAACAGAAATAACAAAGAAATGTATGAAGAACTGCAATAGAAAAGAACATGTGACCTTATATGCCATGAACAGAATACGATATGAACAGAAATAACAAAGACATGTATGAAATACCGCAATAGAAAAGAATATGTGACCTTTATTGCCATGAACAGAATACGATATGAACAGAAATAACAAAGACAATATGAAAATACTGCAATAGAAAAGAACATGTGACCTTTATTGCCATGAACAGAATACGATATGAACAGAAATAACAAAGACATTATGAAATACCGCAATAGAAAAGAACATGTGACCTTTATTGCCATGAACAGAATACGATATGAACAGAAATAACAAAGACATTATGAAATACTGTAATAGAAAAGAACATTTATCTTTTATTACCATGAACACAATACGATGAGAACAGCTAAATATCATAGATACTTTGTACACCACATTTTTAGTGTAGCAGGCGGACGAAATATTAAACTTACTGATATGTACCGTCGTAATCGGAGGACTACCTATATATCAACATGCATATATATGCTTTCACGCCTATAATAAATATAGATATATTACGAAATATTAACTCAAAGACATTGAATTCATAATTTTCCTCTAGAAAAGCATCAACAAATAAAATCTATTGTGATAAAAATCGTATTCCCCCACCCCACTGGGGTGGAGGGAGTCGTGAGGTGGGATTCGTACATGCTGTCGGTTTGACCAAGCCCAAATGGCTTTATATCTTTTATAAACATAAGACACTGCCTCTTTCATGTCCAGCCTTTTTAAAAAAAGATTTTCTGCTGTGAATGTTTCTTTTATTTTTGTCATAATTTGTTTTTAATGTTTGTTTGTGTGTGTTGGGAATGTTTTATTATTGCAAGTTAACTGATTTGAAAAATAAAACAAACCCGTAAAAAGAAAGTTTTTGACTATAAATCCCTTATATATGAGACATAACTAACAGTAGTGATTATTTTTAAACATTTACAGACTGACACTGAGTGATGTCCCTTGTCTTTAATAAATGGGGGTGGGATGTGAGGGGGTGTCGGCACGACGGTCGTCGTCAACACGACGGTCGGCGTCAACTCAAACTCACGTGGAACTGGAATTTAAAAAAAAATAACAAACATGAATTTTGAATTACATACCTCATATAAGGATAAACTAAAAATGCATTAATTTAATTATGGTACGTTCGATCGATCTGAAATTTTGATACGATGCATTGTTAGGTTCGACGGGTCCGTGTGCCAAATTTCAGTTTGATCGGATCATGGGAAGTGGGTCATTTTTGACTTCTGTTTTTCCGCCCGCCGAGCCCAAGACAGACAGACAGACAGAGAGAGAGAGAGAGAGAGAGAGAGAGAGAGAGAGAGAGAGAGAGAGAGAGAGAGAGAGAGAGAGAGAGAGAGAGACGCCGGTGAAGTTAATATAAGGGATTTAAAAAAAAACAAACCCGTAAAAACAAAGTTTTTGACTATAAATCCCTTATATATGAGACATAACTAACAGTATTGATTATTTTCAAACATTTACAGACTGAATCTGTCTTAACTCAACTTTGCATCATAACCCTAGTGGGGGGGGGGAGGGGTGGGGGAGGGGAGGGGGAGGGGTGGGTGGGGGGGAGAGGGGAAAAGTCTGGTCACCGATTCGCTTGACCGAGCTCAGAGTGACACGTAAAATGTAAACAAAAGCGCCCGTCGCTTCGTTGGGTTGCCTCAATGCGTCAGCTCAAAATTTCACGTGGCAAAAAAAACAATAATAAACCGTGAATTGAAATTACATACCTCATATAAGGATAAACTAAAAATGCATTAATTTAATTACGGTACGTTCGATCGATCTGAAATTTTGATACGATGCATTGTTAGGTCAGACGGGTCCGTGTGCCAAATTTCAGTTCGATCCGATCATGGGAAGTGGTTCATTTTTGACTTCTGTTTTTCCGCCCGCCCGCCGAGCCCAAGACAGAGAGAGAGAGAGAGACGGCCGCGAAGTTAATATAAGGGATTTAATAACGTTTAACGTATTTAATTGTAATACTTAATTTCGCATGAAAAAGCAGAAAATATTTTTTTAGTCACAAACTAAGTAGTCACACAGGGGGACTCAGGACTTTTGTGTTAGTTGATCAAATTTTATATCTCACATTTAATCCCACAATCGATCACAATAAATATCAATAAAACTTAGTGTTTCGAGTCCCCCTGTGTGACTACTTAGTTTGTGACTAAAAAATTATTTTCTGCTTTTTCATGCGAGATTCTACATTCCTCACTGCAGCTGGGCCTCATTCTTTAAAAATGTTTTTTTTGTTCATTTGATTAAACATTAAAAAACATCTCTTAATTCCACTTATCATTACGGTAAATGGTAAACTTTTTAACGAAACAATTTTTGAAACAATCAAATTTCTTAATTTAAAAGTCCCAGTAATTTTTTAAATACTTTATATTAACTCGTGGTGTCTGCGGCCGCCCTTGATTGCTTGCTTGCTTGTCGCAAAAACTTTTGATCGATTTTTAACCCACTTGCTCGTAAGCTAGCGAGCTGAAATTTTGCAGGCAGTTTCGTACCGATAATAAAAACAATGTATCATAATTTCAGATCGATCGCATGTACCGTAATTGAATTATTGATTTTTTAAGATTATTTTATTTATTCCTATGTATCATGCTATTTTTTTGAGATAGAGCGTCGCGGTGCGTATTATATTGAACAACCTTTCTGTCGCGCAATAAGGTGCGTATTTTATTGACAACTCTTTTTATAAACATATTCCTGATCGGTGCACCTTATATTAAACATGTTTTATTACACAAATGAAATTTTGGTTTTTTTGGATGGTCTTCAACTGCACACTATGTAATGCACACATTTAGTTACTTCTCGTACGTAAAGGATTTATAGTGAAAAACTTGGTTTTTTTACGGTTTTTTAAAATTATATTCTTAGAAACTATGACTCATTCTGTTTGTTAAAATCTACATTTTGTGGTTCAAATAACTTTAATATTTTCTGTTTCATTTTTATTGAGCCATTTCTCACTAAATGTGTATAGATTTGCGTGTTAAATGTTGTATTTAATGTAATTTATTAGTTAACGAACCGATATTGCATTTCTCCCCCTTGAATCCAGGGAAACATTAAAATGATTTTAAAACCCTATAAGCAAAGTTTACACAAGGACACGAAAGAAAAAGGATAATATTTTACTTTTACCGGGATGTTTCAAATTTGGAAAATAAAACATGAAGCACTGAAGAAAGATGTCAAAACTACCAACCGTATTGACAAAAGGGACCATACCACCCGCTCTCGCAGGGAGCACCGTTCTCACACCCGCCTCGAGCAGTACACGAATTGTTGGGGCAGTGGCATACGGACCAAGGCTGTGGAGTGCTCGTTGTTGTCGCCGCTGTTGGTGCAGGTGGAACTTTTATCATCCGTTCATCTGCCCAGTGTTTTAGAGGTGGTAACTTGTGTTTAAAATAGTTTGGACACAGCCAAGGAGGACTTCGTTTAAACGTGTGCTCTGAAAAGAGATGAAACAGCATGTTATCCAAAAAAGAAAATGTAACAACATTAGCAGACTACAATCAACAAAGAGTCATAAACACAGATGAAAAGAACTACACACACCAACACACGCGTGTTAGAAGGTCACTGTAATATACACACCGGTGTCACCTACAACAAACACACAGGTGTCACCTACAACAAACACACAGGTGTCATCTACAACAAACACACATGGGTCACCTACAACAAACACACATGGGTCACCTATAACACACACACCGGTGTCACCTACAACAATCACACAGGTTCACCTACGACAAACACACAGGTGGCACCTACAACAAACAACACACTCACATTTGACCTGAATTTAAAGAGATGTGACCTAACATTTAAAATTTCGGCCTCGCCCCCTCTCTCTTATCTCTCTCTGTCCACCCTCTCTTTGCTATCTCTGTCTACATTTTCTCTGTCTCTCTGTCCACCCTCTATCTTTTGTCTGTCTGTCTCTCTGTCCACCATCTCTATCCACTCTTTCTATATCCTCATTTATACGATTCTATTTTCCAACTTTTCATTTGAGTCAACACACATATATTTTTTCTTTCATCAATTTTCGACTTACTCAATTTGTCCCAATGTCTGTAGTAGCCATAGCAAGGATGCAAACCTGTTTTAATAAAGTTTAAAGAAAAGAGAATGAAGGATACTATTCAATGCTTAAATCTCGTCATAGGTTTAATAGCCGAGATACTCCAAGTTTGTTATACAGAACTGGACAGTGATAACGCTTTCAAAAAAAGTAAAATTATACTCAATCGAATTTTGCAATTAAAACAATAAGCAGATGAAGATGTTTGCCGAAAAGTTTACTTAAGTTTTTGTCCATTAAATGATCTTTAATTTTTTTTTAAATCACAAAATTCTATTGTCAATGTTGTATTTTAATGTTTGCCATATACATAATATTTTACATTTGAAAATAACTGTTCTTGCTGCACACCATGTGTTGCTGCACACCATGTGTTGTGCTCTTATGTGCATGGCGCGTCTTGAGTTTCTATTGTGCAATATTTCTGATATGGTTTTTAAGTTTTTTTGACCGATTTCCTGCATTAATTCTACTCGGTTATTTAAAATTATCTTTTGTTAAGTTTAATATGATAACTAAGATATAAGAAATTGTTAATGTGCATATTTTATTCTGATATATATAGATATATATATATTTAGCGTATATTTTAATTTTGGAATGGGAACGATGTAAAAAGAGGATTTCAGGATTTATAATAATAAAATACTTTGTGTATATTTCAGGAAGTTTAATATTTCGAATTTATCAAACAAGGATAAGTTACTTGGGTTTTAACGTCATATAATATTTTTTTACGGCGAGAATCTTTAATTTATAACTATTTTGGGCACCTCCTGATCCACACCTTGTATTATATAAAATATACGCTCAAACAATGACGTCATAGCGTCTCGGATACATCCAACCAACCTGTGAATTGGGCTATTATATGGTTTATATATATATATATATATATATGAGTAGGCCTGTAAACGGGAACCCGGGTACCAGTTGCCAAGCAGTTACCCGGGTGGTAAAATTGCGCCTGGGTACCCGTGAAAATGTTGCTGCAATGTCCATACCAATGGTGGTCGGACTGCGGCCCTTCTGTGCTCACATTTCGGCTCGAGCACAATTTATAAAATTAAAACTTTCGTTTAAAATATATGCTGTGAAATAAGTTTAACATGAAAACGCTGAAAAAGAAATAAATGTCAACCGGAAATAAAACACGTTGCCGACAAACGGGTTATGTATTTTGATACACCTTTTTTCATGGAACATGAAACAAAAATCATCTAACACAAAAAGTGAATTGCTCAAATAAGGAAAATAGACCGCAACCCGGAGATTTAGGAAGGGTAGGAAATGACAGAAATGACCTTGGCTTTGAAATACGCCGACATTATTGAGAAAAGCAAATGTTGTTTATCAAATCCCCCACCCCCCCCCCACTCCTACATCCACTCCTATATACACCATTTTAAAAAAAATCATCGTTAAAACAAAAAGAAATTTTAATGCTTGGGAATGGGTCCACAGAGTAAGGGAAGTCTCTGAAAGTTTGGTTAATGATAACAGTTGAACTAGAAATAACCCGCCTTGTCATCATACGATTACCGCCCTTTCTCTTGGAAAAACTTTGTTTAGTCACTAAAAAAATCACTTCGGCACCACTCTACTCATTGTTTTTTCACCACAGTAATAAATTAGTATTTGAATGTCATTTTTTACATCGCTGATTCGTTGTATCTAAATTTGCATTCTCATAATAAACAAAGAAATGTATAATGTTAATAGCGGGCATGACGGCGAAAATTTGAGGTGTTACCCACGGGTAACCGGCGTACCGGTTCAAAATTTGGATGGGTACCCGGGCAGCATTTTTCAACAATATTGACAGCCCTATATATGAGTATGTCTGTGTTCATGTCCTTTATAGCTTACTACACCATTCATCCGATCATCTTGAAACTCTGGTTAGACTGTTGAAAAGCATCCTGAGGCCTCCTGGGATGGTAACAGGCAGTTAAAAAAAAATTCAATTCAACACTCATCGGGCCTGAGGCCCCTAATCTTTTTTTTTGCCGATGTGAGCTATATAAAATTAGTTTAATCGCTTGCTCCTGTGTTAATGGATGAATTTTAACCAAACTTGGTACATAAAAGTTTGATTGCCTATAGTAAAATATTAAACTTCATTAAACTCCGAATGTCAAGTCCTTTGGGGCCGAGTTCCCGAAAATTTCGGGGGCTTTTTTTTCTCCATTTAAGAGCTATATTTTAAATATTATCTCAAATAGTAGCTACCGGCACCATTCATCCGATCCACACAGACTTTGGGAAGTTTGTACTACACTTCTGCAGAGGGTTCTGCCAATTTTTTAGTGGTGGTAGGGGGACCAAAATGTGTTCTTTTCCTTACATATAAAAATTAATGCTATAAATTATCGATCTTGACCAAGTTTGGTACATAAATATTTGATTACCCATATTAAAAATACCTTGGGTTCTGAACTCCTTATGTCTATTCCTCTTTGTAATTGGCTAAAATAAATTTCTTATTGTAAACTTTTAAGATTTGCTCCCCATTCGATTTTACACGGTATTGACAAATATTAACACACATATCCATCATTATCCTGATTGCAATATTCAGGGAGTCCACGGGTTACGACGGTCCCGACTTACGCCGTGTCGTGGCTACGAACCGCCCGCATAAAAATATTTTAATAAAAAAGACCCGTAAAAACAAAGTTTTTGACTATTAATCCCTTATATATAAGACATAAATAAAAGTATTGATTATGTTCAAACGCGACACACATTTACAGACTGACACCGAGTGATATCCACTGGCCTTAAAAATGGGGGAAGGGACGGGAGTGAGTGTGGGCATCGACGTGTGACGTCAATGCGTGACTGAACTGTCACGTGAAAGAAAAACAATAACAAACAGTGAAATTGAATTACACACGTTGTATAGAGATAAACTAAAGATGCATTAATTTAATTACCGTACGTTAAATCGATCTGAAATTTTGATACGATGCATTGTTAGGTGACACAAGTCATGTGCCAAATTACAGCTCGATGGCAGTAAGGGAAGTGGGTCATTTTGGACTTTTGTTTTCCGCCCGCCCAACGACGAACGACAGACAAAGAGAGACGGCGGTGAAGTTAATATAAGGGATTTAAAATAATATTACACATTATTCCGTCTTTAAAAATCCTTTATATTAACTCGTGGTGTCTGTTTGGTTGCTTGCTTGTTTGTTTGTCGAAACAACTTTGGATCGATTTTTAATCCACTTCCTCGTAAGCTAGCGAGCAGGAAATTTTGCAGGCAGTTTTGTGCCGATGATAAAAACGATGTATCAAAATTTCAGATCGATCGCGTGTACTGTCATTAAATTATTGAATTTTTAGATTATTTTATTTATCTCTATGTATCATGTTATTTTTTTAGAGTGTCGCGGTGCGTATTATATTGAACGACCTTTTTATGAATACTTTCCTGTTGCGCAATTTGGTGCGTATTATATTGACAATACTTTTTATAAACATATTCCCGACCGGTGCGCATTATATTAAACACGTCTTACGAGACAAAACTAAAATTTTATATTTTTGGATTGTCTTGCGCTGCGTATTATAATGACTCCGGAACTTCCGCTTGTTCAAAATGGCGGAACATAAATTTCTCTGCTGTCATTAAAAGACAAAAACAATCAAGCGCTGGAGAAATATACAACATACAAATGCAAATTAAGGAAATTAAAGTTATCAAGGAACTGATCTTCGAAGTGAATTCCCTCTATGCTCGTCTGGTTGTATTTTACTTGGTTTTGTCATTTTGTGGCTGTTAATACTATTAATATTAATCCGGAAGTTGTCTCACAGCTCTCACCAGTGGCTCATAGAAACTGCAACGTGCGCAGTAGCCACACCCCGGGCAACGGCTTCGACTGGCTGGCTAAAACCTGGTGAGGGTAGCCGACGGGTCTCAAACCCTCGGTGATCTAGATATGTCTATCTATGCACGTGAAGACTGGATTCGGTGGACAGAGCGGAGGAACCACTAGTTGGTCAACGGTCAAAAAGGCGAATCTCAGCAAAGCGTTGTGGAACGCTAAGGGCATGACAAGACACACAGGACATCATGGCCATCCACTGCACCCGTCTCCATCACCAGCCGTCTCGACTTAGTCCTGCCGCTGGATAAGATGGCCTCGGGCGAGAGAGTGAGATCGACGAACTGCGCAACTCCTTCTCACTTAAATCCAAATCACCGCGCAAGTCACTTTTGTCATCCATCCCATACCAGCGGTCTACAACCCTCGGATGACTAGAGTGGTCCTCGTCGTATCGACGGACGAACGAACATTATAATGAACATTCTTTTAGTTATGTCTCCTACATAAAGGATTTATAGTAAAAAAACTTGATTTTTTACGGGTTCTTTTTATTAAAATTTAAAAAAAAACCAAAAAAGACACCTTTTTTCATGAGGTAACACATTGTTTTCTCTTTTTTAAAATACTATTTGTGTCAGCAACTGTTATATTTTGTTATAGCACCGTACGTACAGTACCTTACAGTATATATATATATATATATAATTCCCGTTGTCTGTACGTATGTTTGTATGTAGTTATAATGCTATTAGGTGGCGCTGCGATCGATTTTGTTTTATAGTGCTTTTAGGTAGCGCTGCGATCGATTTTCGTTTTATAGTGCTGCACCAAAAAACAAAAAAACACTGTTCGAACGTTCCGCATAAAATTGTTCAATATGATAATAAATGAATCAAATAAAAATAAATAAAATAAACGAAAGTTCTGTATTACGTTATTTTTAAATCTGATGTGTATTTATTTTGAAAACTTCCGTCATTTTGACGGGTGATACACTATTATATTATATAAACACCCTCAATTATGAGTCACTGTTGCCTGACGCTAAGGGACATCACTATGCTTTTTTAAAAAAATTGAAAATAGAGACTTAAAAATCATAATCATTTTGGTTTCCAGATTAACGTTAACAATGACGTCATTGTTTTAGCTCATATTTTAATTTTTGGAAAAAGGGAACGATGTAAAAAGAGGATTTGAGGATAGTTAATTATAACTTACTTTGTCACATTTCAGGAATATTTTGCAATTATCAAACAAGGATAAGTTACTTGGGCTTTTGACAAAAAAAGAGTGGGTGCCGTAGGCGCCCTACAACCCCTATTCTAAAATACTTTGTGTACATTTCAGGAAGTTTAATATTTCGTATTTATTAAACAAGGCTAAGTTACTTGGGCTTTTTAAAAAAGTGGGCGCTGTAGGCACCCTAAAAAACGTGGGCACCGTAGGCGTCACGGCGCCGCAGCTCTTAGTATATATATATCTAATATATAAAGCTCAAATGTTTGTATGTTTGTATGTTTGTATGTTTGTATGTTTGTATGTTTGTATGTTTGTATGTTTGTATGTTTCACTTTTCGACTTTCTGTTAGACAATCACGGAAAAACCAAATGACGGACGGGGACCAAATTTGGCAGGACGGTTCCTTTTACCCTGAAGGTGGTTTTAAGTTAGTTTTTGTAATTGTCCCTTTTGCCCGAATGCCGTAAATTAAATAATCAGAAAATGCAGAGACAAAGAATAAAAAATTTAACCTCATTTCTGTGTTGAACAAATTTACGCGGACGTTCAAATGCCGTTCAAAGCGAGTTACTTTTGGTGACGTTTTTTTTCCCCAATACTTTATTTTCAGCCGTGCGCATTTGAAAAAATATTATAATGTCTAATTACGGTGCGCACATTTTCGTGTACGCTTCATAATTTGAGCTGTGTAGTACAAAGAATTGTCATTTTCTTTACTGTTACTTTCTATATATTAGATAGACACGTAAACATATTTAATTACAACTGCCACACAATGCATTAGATTTAATTGTTTACACGTTTAAATTTAATTGCGAATTTGTTTTAATTATTTTCTGTTCCATAACTCGACATTTAATGAAAAACCTATTTATGAAATATGTAATAATTGTGTCAGTATTTTTTTCAAGGCTTCATTTTTAGCGGTGCACGTTTTAAAATCTTTTATCGCCTGATTACTGTGCGCACATTTTCGTGTACGCATCTTAAATTTAGCTGTGTTCTATTAATATAACATTTATATTTTGTTTGTCTTTTACATAAGCTGTTGTCTTTTACATAACCTATACACTTATACTATTTAAACTTAGGCTACCGGACTTATTAACATAAGTAGATTACACTAAATAAAGTGATCCTGAAAACGCTTAATTATTTTGTATTGCGAATTGAATATGTTATGTTCTTTCCTTTGACGATGGATTAACATAGGCCATTTTTAAAATCAATTATTGTCATGGTTTCACATGCATTTTTAACATACAATTCATTTGTTTTGTTTGTTTGTTTTTTTTAAATTAAGAATATAGCTTAATTTTTTAAATTTATCTTTATTATCTTTATCTCATAGACGCTGTTGCAAATATTGAATTAATTACAATTGTGTTACATTGCAGTGTCGTAAATATATAAGAGCTTTTTTAGTGACGACAGTGGCAGAGATCTTTTGTAAAAATGTCAACAAAGCAGCGGCCCTTTTTTAATGGATACAAACAAAAAAACATAAAAATATCAACTGAGCTTTATATATTAGATATGCGTTTAAATTATTTTATTTCAATTATTTTAACGATGCATTGTATTAATATTTTACATGCAATGTATAAAATTGGGATTTTTAAAAATTTAATTCATAACTCGACATTTAATTAAAAACCATAGATGTAGCGAGTTTATTTTATGTTGAAAGTGATGGCCTATGTCAAATAAACTTACACTTTAAAACTGTTTACTTAAGCTTTATACATTATAACCTTTCGCTACCGAACGTATTAAAAAAAGTTGACTAAATTTAATGAAGTGATCCTGAAAATGCTTAATTAATATGAATGCGAATTGAATATGTTTTTATGTTCATTCCTTTGTATTCAGAATAGCATAGGCCATTTCTAAAATTGCCTTTTAATCATTTTTAAGATGCGCTTATTAACAGACGATTGAATCTTTTTTTTAATGTATTTTATTTTTCAGATATAAAATCTGGTGTGTGTGTGTGCATTGAATATAATATACAAAATATGATGCCTTATCCGAAATAGGGAACAATGAACAGGTTTTGAAATTAACCTCTTGCACCGAATGGGCCAGGGCCCCTTAATGCTATTTTCCCCCCTATTGTAGGTATGTAAAAAGTAGTTTAAGAGTTAGATATTGAGAAAAAAACTGGATTTTGACAAAACTTAGAATATAAAAACTTAACAGCCTATATTACTATAGGGCACTGAACTCTTAATTTCCATTCCTTCGAAAAAGTCTTTTTACTGAACTTTAATCATTGTATTTCCTATTAAATTTTACACGATATTGAGGAATATATATTGAGTACAATAGATAAAAACAACATTAAGGGCCCCAGGGCCCATTCTGGGCAAGATATAAAGTTCAAAACACCTGTGAATTTCAATTTGTATAATAAGGGATACATGTGTCATTATTTGTCAAGATTGTTAATGACTGAATAATGAATAAAATCTTAAAGGTTTAAGAAATGAGTACAATGGCAATAAAAAAAACTATAATATCACTCATTTTGGGGCCGGGGCCCTTAATATCGTTTCTTCTTTTGTACGCTATTTAATTATTTATTTATTTATCCGTTTGCTATGAAACTTGGATTTTTTTTTCACACTTCCACGACAATTTCTTCAGAATTATTTTTAAACATACCACTCATTGGTTTCTTTAAATTTATTCCTTTTTACTTTGATCGTTGCAACGCGCGACGGGTCTACTAGTATACATATAAAAATGTTCCGACTTACACTGAAATTCGGCTTAAGATGCTTCTTAAGAATGGATCAATGTCGTAACTCGAGGACCCCTGTATAAGGATGTTGATATTTAGATCTTGCACCATTTGGACCATCGGGGCATGTTGTGTTTTTTTAAAAGTGTTATAAGGTTCATAAATATTATTTTATTCAACGGATCGCCCTGATAACTTGTTAAAAACAATGGCATATATTTTTAAAAAAGTATCTCCCCCTTTTGTAGCCCGGTGCCTAAAGATCGATTTATGTCTTATGTAAGTTATTTTTTTTAAAAAAATTTTTGGAGAATTTTTTTAGTACACTCCTGCAAAGGTTTCTAGCATAATTCTCTTTAAAAAAGTAACATTCTTTAGTTTTAAAGAGTGTATTCCTTTATACCAGGGGTCTCCAAACTTTTCTGCCGGAGGGCCACATTAACTGTCAAACAGCAGTTTGGGGGCCAACTACACACAGTTTTGTGGTAAACTATAGGTAAAAATAGTATCTTTTTGGAGATCAAAATGTCTCCAGGGGCTGGATGAGAGGGCCTCTCGGGCCGCATTTGGCCCGCGGACCGTAGTTTGGAGACCCCTGCTTTATACTGAGATCGCTGCAGCGTGCGTGTTGTCAGCTGGTAGTAACATAAATAAGAAACTTATTGTTACGTCGCAAGTGCAGATATCTTTTTAACTTTACTATAA